>JAPXFY010000025.1:61578124-61585624 GCA_030674185.1 Monoplex corrugatus
AATTCATACAAGTTGTACTTTTTATTAAAAATTCATAAAAGTTGTACTTTTTGTGAAGAATTCATACAAGGTGTACTTTTTATTAAGAATTCATACAAGGTGTACTTTTTGTTAAGATTTCATACAAGTTGTACTTTTTATTAAGAATTCATACAAGTTGTACTTTTTGTTAAGAATTCATACAAGGTGTACTTTTTATTAAGAATTCATACAAGTTGTACTTTTTGTTAAGATTTCAGTCAAGTTGTACTTTTTGTTAAGAATTCATACAAGTTGTACTTTTTATTAAAAATTCATACAAGTTGTACTTTTTATTAAAAATTCATACAAGTTGTACTTTTTGTTGACAATTCATACAAGTTGTACTTTTTGTTAAGAATTCATACTAGTTGTACTTTTTGTTAAAATTTCATACAAGTTGTACTTTTTGTTAAGAATTCATACAAGTTGTACTTTCTGTTGACAATTCATACAAGTTGTACTTTTTGTTAAGAATTCATACAAGTTGTACTTTCTGTTGACAATTCATACAAGTTGTACTTTTTGAAAAGAATTCATAACAAGTTGCACTTTTTGTTAAGAATTCATACCAGTTGTATTTTTTGTAAAGAATTTATACAAGTTGTAATTTTTTTTGAGAATTCATACAAGTTGTACTTTATGTTTAGAATTCATACAAGTTGTACTTTATGTTTAGAATTCATACAAGTTGTACTTTTTGTTAAGAATTTATACAAGTTGCACTTTTTGTTAAGAATTTATACAAGTTGTACTTTTTGTTAAGAATTTATACAAGTTGTACTTTGTGTTAAGAATTTATACAAGTTGTACTCGTGGTAGGCCCATTTTCATCCTATGGCTGATATGTAAAACCTAAAAACTGATTAATATAAATTTATCACACTCAAAGTAGGAAAAAGGTACACACACAGATACAACGATATTAGAAAGATGGACAAAGGGTCAATATGTCCTGGGTGTACTTCACACTGACAGCCCCCCACCCCCCACCCCTATGGACAAAGGTTCAACATGTCCTGGGTGTTCTTCACACTGAAAGCCTCCCACCCCCACCCCCCCATGGACAAAGGGTCAACATGTCCTAGGTGTTTTCACACTGAAAGCCCCCCCACCCCCCACCCCCCATGGACAATGGGTCAACATGTCCTGGGTGTACTTCACACTGACACCCCCCCTGATGGACAAAGGATCAACATGTCCTGGGTGTACTTCACACTGACACCCCCCTGATGGACAAAGGGTCAACATGTCCTGGTGTACTTCACACTGACAGCCCCCCCCCCCCCCTGATGGACAAAGGATCAACATGTCCTGGGTGTACTTCACACTGACAGTCCCCCCCCCCCCCCCCCCCGATGGACAAAGGATCAACATGTCCTGGGTGTACTTCACACAAACAGCCCCCCCTGAAGGACAAAGGGTGAACATGTCCTGGGTGTACTTCACACTGACAGCCCCCCCCCCCCCCCCGCTGATGGTCAAAGGGTCAACATGTAAACATGTCCTTCACACTGACAGTCTCCCCCCTTGCTGGACAAAGGGTCAACATGTCCTGGGTGTACTTCATAAAGACAGTCCCCAGACGGAAAAAGGGTGGAGTGTTTCCCTGTCACCCAGGTCAATATGTCCAAAAACTTACCAACACCTACATCCCCTACTAGTTATACATACGCATAACATTACATACACACGTTAAAGATCTTGTAAATCATTTCACTTGTTGGATTATCAAAACAAGAAAACACCCAAGACGTACGCTCCACTGAACGCAGAGTATGCATCAATGTACCTACTACACAGTGTGGGTAAACAAAAGCATTGATGCAAAATTATACAAACAAAATACAAATCATTCCTAACAATAAACCACACAAAATAGAAATCATTCCTAGCAACAAGCCAAATAAAATACAAATCATTCCTAGCAACAAACCAAACAAAATACAAATCATTCCTAGCTACAAACCACACAAAATACAAATGATTCCTAACAATAAACCACACAACATACAAATCATACCTAACAAAAAACTAAACAAAATACAAATCATTCCTAGCTACAATCCAAACAAAATACAAATCATTCCAAAGCAACAAAGCAAACAAAATACAAATCATTCCTAGCAACAAATCACACAAAATACAAGTCATTCTTAGCAACAAACCAAATCAAATACAAATCATTTCTAGCAACAAACTAAACAAATACAAATCATTCCTAGCAACAAACCACACAAAATACAAATTATTCCTAGCAACAAACCAAACAAAATACAAATCATTCCTGGTATAGCAACAAACCAAACAAAATACAAATCATTCCTGGTATAGCAACAAACCAAACAAAATACAAATCATACCTAGGAAAAACCAAACAAAATACAAATCACTCCTAGCAAAAAATACAAATCATTCCTAGCAAGAAACCAAACAAGATACAAAATATTCCTAGCAACAAACCAAACAAATACAAATCATTCCTAGCAACAAAGCAAACAAATACAAATCATTCCTAGCAACAAAGCAAACAAATACAAATCATTCCTAGCAACAAAGCAAACAAGATACAAAATATTCTTAGCAACAAAGCAAACAAGATACAAAATATTCTTAGCAACAAAGCAAACAAATACAAATCATTCCTAGCAACAAAGCAAACAAATACAAATCATTCCTAGCAACAAAGCAAACAAATACAAACCATTCCTGGCAACTAAGCAAACAAATACAAATCATACCTAGAAAAAACAAGACAAACCATTCCTGGCAACAAACCACACAAAATACAAATCATACCTACCAACAATCCAATCAAATACAAATCATTCCAAGCAACAAACCACACAAAATACAAATCATACCTACAACAATCCAATCAAATACAAATCATTCCAAGCAACAAACCAAACAAAATACAAATCATACCTACCAACAATCCAATCAAATACAAATCATTCCAAGCAACAAACCACACAAAATACAAATCATACCTACCAACAATCCAATCAAATACAAATCATTCCAAGCAACAAACCACACAAAATACAAATCATACCTACCAACAATCCAATCAAATACAAATCATTCCAAGCAACAAACCACACAAAATACAAATCATACCTACAACAATCCAATCAAATACAAATCATTCCAAGCAACAAACCACACAAAATACAAATCATACCTACCAACAATCCAATCAAATACAAATCATTCCAAGCAACAAAGCAAACAAAATACAAATCATACCTACCAACAATCCAATCAAATACAAATCATTCCAAGCAACAAACCAAACAAAATACAAATCATACCTAGTAACTGTCACGGTAGTTTTGTTCATCTTTATATGTTTTCCTCTTTTCTTTTTGTTTGGGGACAGGAGTGTTTGGTTGGGTCAGTGTGTGTGTGTGTGGAATTTTGGCCAACTGGGTCAAAACTCACCTGTCCAGCTGTAGTTTACCTGTGTCTGTGTGAGTGTATTTGTGTGTACTTTTGCACGGGGATTGTGAACAGCTCTGTTAACTCGTGTTTGTGGCCTAAGATATGTTTTACGTGGGTCTGGTGTGTGTGGAATTTCGTGTTTCTCTGTGCAAGTTCTGTGAACAGTGTTCTGGGAACTTGTTGTGTTGGTGTAGAGCAATAGAATTGTTAGTTGGTGTGGGGCTTTCTTCTGCGACAGACGGTTTGCTGTTGGGAGGATAGGGCCAGTTGCTGGTCAGAGTTGTTAGTTTATTTGGTGTGGGGCTTTCTTCTGCGACAGACGGTTTGCTGTTGGGAGGATAGGGCCAGTTGCTGGTCAGAGTTGTTAGTTTATTTGGTGTCGGGCTTTCTTCTGCGACAGACGGTTTGCTGTTGGGAGGATAGGGCCAGTTGCTGGTCAGTGTTGTTAGTTTATTTGGTGTGGGGCTTTCTTCTGCGACAGACGGTTTGCTGTTGGGAGGATAGGGCCAGTTGCTGGTCAGTGTTGTTAGTTTATTTGGTGTCGGGCTTTCTTCTGCGACAGACGGTTTGCTGTTGGGAGGATAGGGCCAGTTGCTGGTCAGTGTTGTTAGTTTATTTGGTGTGGGGCTTTCTTCTGCGACAGACGGTTTGCTGTTGGGAGGATAGGGCCAGTTGCTGGTCAGTGTTGTTAGTTTATTTGGTGTCGGGCTTTCTTCTGCGACAGACGGTTTGCTGTTGGGAGGATAGGGCCAGTTGCTGGTCAGTGTTGTTAGTTTATTTGGTGTGGGGCTTTCTTCTGCGACAGACGGTTTGCTGTTGGGAGGATAGGGCCAGTTGCTGGTCAGTGTTGTTAGTTTATTTGGTGTCGGGCTTTCTTCTGCGACAGACGGTTTGCTGTTGGGAGGATAGGGCCAGTTTCTGGTCAGAGTTGTTAGTTTATTTGGTGTCGGGCTTTCTTCTGCGACAGACGGTTTGCTGTTGGGAGGATAGGGCCAGTTTCTGGTCAGAGTTGTTAGTTTATTTGGTGTCGGGCTTTCTTCTGCGACAGACGGTTTGCTGTTGGGAGGATAGGGCCAGTTTCTGGTCAGAGTTGTTAGTTTATATTTGGTGTCGGGCTTTCTTCTGCGACAGACGGTTTGCTGTTGGGAGGATAGGGCCAGTTTCTGGTCAGAGTTGTTAGTTTATTTGGTGTCGGGCTTTCTTCTGCGACAGACGGTTTGCTGTTGGGAGGATAGGGCCAGTTTCTGGTCAGAGTTGTTAGTTTATTTGGTGTCGGGCTTTCTTCTGCAACAGACGGTTTGCTGTTGGGAGGATAGGGCCAGTTTCTGGTCAGAGTTGTTAGTTTATTTGGTGTCGGGCTTTCTTCTGCAACAGACGGTTTGCTGTTGGGAGGATAGGGCCAGTTTCTGGTCAGTGTTGTTAGTTTATTTGGTGTCGGGCTTTCTTCTGCAACAGACGGTTTGCAGATTGGGAGGATAGGGCCAGTTTCTGGTCAGAGTCACCACTTGTAGTTGGATTTCATGTCCTAGAAGTGGGTAGAGGTATCTGAGTTTGCTGGTCTGTGTAGTTGTGTGGAGTTTTGTGGAGGTCTATGTGTCTTTGGCATGAAACCAGAAGCGACTCGATGCCTGTATTTTCTTCTGCTACAGATGGTATGTGGAGGGTTTAAGGGTAAGTCATTTCGTTGTTGGTCTGTGTAG
Source organism: Monoplex corrugatus (assembly GCA_030674185.1). Lineage (NCBI taxonomy): Eukaryota > Metazoa > Mollusca > Gastropoda > Littorinimorpha > Ranellidae > Monoplex > Monoplex corrugatus. The sequence goes on from JAPXFY010000025.1 coordinate 61,583,290, forward strand.
TTGTATGAAGTTTGTGGGGGTCTATGTGTGATGCCTGTTATTTTACCTCTGCTACGGACGGTATGCAGCGGGAGCATTTGTCAGTCACTCCAAATTTCGTCAACGTTGTGTGTGAGAGTACAGTGTATTTGGTGTCGTTGTCAGGCATGTATCCAGCAGTGAATAGTCGTTTACTCTCCTTTGGTGCTGTTGATGTATAGTTTGGGTGGCTAGGTTGGGTTCATAGCTGATTGTCTGTCTACGGGTCAGTAAAGGAGGATGTATTCAGAGTTTCGCCAGTGTGAGGGGAGAAGATCACCCGTGTCCTGCGCCAGTCGTCGCTGCTGTCCTGGTAGTCCTGGCCCTACGACGAGGTACACGAGTCCGAGCTCCGGAAAACGTTACGAGCATATGAGGCAGGTGCGACTGGAGAGGCTTCTACATCTGCGTTTTCAAGCAAGATCAGCGGTGCTTCCATGCCACGAGCTTACAGCCCAGCCATTCTACCCGGTTCGTTTCACTGGTGCCGCCCTTCGCAGGATTCCATGTATGCTTCAATGACTCTTTGTTAATAGTAACCCTAGCATAGGAACACCCTAGGGACCAAAATCTTCGTATGGACTCAAACTTTGCTGTGAGTGTGTGAGTTTGCTATGTTTCTATGTGAATTCTTGAATGTGTTGGTTTCAGAGTGCCACCTATAGCAAATGTATAAAACTGTTGGATTTTTTTTTGTGGTGCCACTCTTATTCATGTTAGAATTACATACGTGATTTGTGTGGATGATGCATCATGTTGTCTAGTTTGTCTGTAATAAAACTTGTGTAACTGTAATGTGTCCAAGGATTTCTTCATTTAGTCATAAACAGGCGTGTTAGTTTTGGTAGGTCTGTGTCTCTGTCTTTCCCCTGTAGTTCAAGCCTTAGCGAGCTTGACAGTAACAAACCACACAAAATGCAAATCATTCCTAGCAACAAAATACAAATTATTGCTAGCAACAAACCAAACAAAACACAAATCATTCCTAGCAACAAACCAAACAAAATACAATTTCTTGCACAGCATGTTTTGGGGAGACAAATCATCAACAGAGACAAATCATCAACAGAGACAAATCATCAACAGAGACAACTCATCAACAGAGACAACTCATCAACAGAGACAAATCATTAACAGATATAAATCATCAAAAGAGGCAAATCATCAACAGAGACAAATCATCAACAGAGACAAATCATCAACAGAGACAAATCATTAACAGAGACAAATCATTAACAGAGACAAATCATCAACAGAGACAAATCATCAACAGAGACAAATCATCAACAGAGACAAATCATCAACAGAGGCAAATCATTAACAGAGACAAATCATCAACAGAGACAAATCATTAACAGAGACAAATCATTAACAGAGACAAATCATCAACTGAGACAAATCATCAACTGAGACAAATCATCAACTGAGACAAATCATTAACAGAGACAAATCATTAACAGAGATAAATCATCAACAGAGACAAATCATCAACAGAGACAAATCATCAACAGAGACAAATCATCAACAGAGACAAATCATCAACAGAGACAAATCATTAACAGAGACAAATCATCAACAGAGACAAATCGTTAACAGAGACAAATCATCAACAGAGACAAATTATCAACAGAGACAAATCATCAACAGAGAAAAATCGTTAACGAAACAAATCATTAACAGAGACAAATCATTAACAGAGACAAATCATTAACAGAGACAAATCATTAACAGAGACAAATCATTAACAGAGACAAATCATTAACAGAGACAAATCATTAACAGAGACAAATCGCCAATTGTGACATCAGTAAATAGAACATTAACAGAAACCGCAAAGTCTCTTTATGAGATCGCTTCTTACAGCAGAGAAAAAAGTACAATGTCAAAGTTATTCGTCAAAGGGATAACAAATATACGGACATACGAAATGTCCATGTTTTACCTTGTCCAGCCTTAAAACACAAAGCTGCATATTGTAGTTAAAGGAAAGCATAATTGATACAAACTCCATTCACAATGAAGGGTTGTGGTTGTTTTACAGAACAACATGTTACTGTCTTGCACTGATACAATGAACTCACACCATCCTTTATATAATACGCTTTTTTTAATGTCTGGGGCTGTTTAGGGGTGGGGTGGGGCAGGGGAGTCAAATGGTGAACTGTCATGTCATTAATTAGTCATACTCGGCACTACACACCCACAGCTGTTTAATGGTATCACAGAATAGACATATTGAAGAAAATCCTGACTTGTTCACTGGCATCTTGAGGATATCAAAGCATTGCCAAAACACTGCTCCAAATCAGGCTCACTG
>JAPXFY010000025.1:61588124-61612868 GCA_030674185.1 Monoplex corrugatus
TTCTCAAGATGATATATCCGCACTCAGAATAAATTCCATAAACACTAACGTCACAGGTGCCATGTGTATGGTGATCATGGCACAAGCCTTAAGCCTGCATACAAAACCCATGAGCTGGCCAGGTCCAAGAGTTGATGAAAACAATTCCTGTAGTATACCTACATGTCCTGTGATAAACGCAGTTCTGACTGTACAGAAGACATTGTCAGACTACTAAATACCAGACAGCCAGCCCACTGTCTGGTGGGATGAATGCTGTCCCAACCTTCCAGGTTCACATCTGCCCAGATCTGCCAGTACCTGATCCCCGTTAATGTCAACATACGCATGCAAAACATCAAATACGCAAGCTCAATATGAACACAGCCCAGACTGCCAAGAACAGTGACTAGCATTCCATAGAAGAAACGCAGCATGCGAAAACCATTTCTGGGGTGATTTCTTATAGCATTTGTCAAAACGAGAGCAAATGAAGCAGCGAATTCAGCACGATGGACGTAACACTTTAACTGATCTCTAAATGTAATGTCTGGCCTGTTTGCTGTGAACAGACATAGTGAGAAAAAAGTGTCTTTCACGGCGTGTTTGGGATGGGATTCAGGTTTAACCACACGCCACACCAGATCTACAAGTCAACTGGACCTCATCATCATCATCATCATCATGTGCCCTGCCACATGGCGTTGGCGATCATGGCCCTCTATACGAATCTATCCTTTGTCGCTGCAAGTACATCTCCCACCCTCTCTGTCTTCATTCACTCCGCAAGTCCGTCCGTCTATTCGGCCTACCTATGTTTGTTGACAGTTGGTGCAGACATGGAAACAAGGGAGACAATACCTGGCTGGTGATTATGACGTGAGCACTGTTTCTCATCAATGGTCAGGTAACAAGAGAAAGAAGGCTTCTGCATTACACAAGTCTGGAGTTGAACTCTAACAATGAAAATAACCACGTCGTTTTTCAGTCTGAATTAGGACAGGAATGAAGTTGACAGTTTATCCACCTTGGTGGTTTCATGTGCAATGCATCTGTGTTAGTATTTTGTCTTCTTGTCTGTGCACAACTTGTGCAGATGAGTTTGCCGAAGTGGGAGCACACACACATACACACACACACACATATGTATATATATATATATATATATATACATATAGATATATATTTATATACATATACCGATACATATATATGTATAAAATTATGCATATATACGTGTGTGTATACATCTATCTATTCAACTATATAAATCTATATCTATCTATATATATGTATACATATATATATATATATATATATATATATATGTGTGTGTGTGTGTGTGTGTGTGTGTGTGTAGAGAGAGAGAGAGAGAGAGAGAGAGAGAGAAAGAGAGAGAGAGCAAGAGAGAGAGAGAGAGAGTTATTATACAGACATCGACATACAGACATACAGATACATGTACACAGACACATAGTTACCCCCTTATAGTAACCAAGTAACTCAAAAAAGGCGAAGCATGGCGATGACAGCTCCTGGTGAATGACATCTCTCTTCTGACCATCAATAAACAGATGGAGATAACGGTCAGAGTCCAGCATCACACCTACACGTGTACCTTTTGGCAAGGAGTGGAGCTGTCTCTTATCTGTGTCAGGCATCTGTCAGAACAAAACATTAAAACTGTATTCTCACCCTGCATCCCCCCAAAAATTAAGACATAGAAAACCAGAATAATCAAGGAATGCTATGAATCTGTTTTTGTTTTTTTTTCTCAATCAATATCATCATCATCATGTCCCCTGCCACATGGCGTTGGCAAGCATGGCCCTCCACACAAATCTCTGTCTTCAATCATCCTACAAGTCCATCCAATATTTTCTCCCTGGGTCTACCTGGTGTTCTCTTTCCCTCCAGCTACCCTGTAGTGACCAAGGGTTCTAATTCCCCTTCCCTCATGAAATGTCCTGTAAATGTTGCTTGTCTTTTCTAATTTTCTGTATTAATGATACTCTTGTATCTGCCTCCTTCAAGACTGTCTCGTTTGTTTTCTTTGCTGTCCATGGAACTCTCAACATTGTTCTTAGAAACCACATTTCCAACATATGTTCGACCTTGATGGTGCAGACCCCAGCCACTCATTCATTCCTTACAACAACACACCACCAGACCCCAGGCCACTCATTCCTTACTACAACACACCACCAGACCCCAGGCCACTCATTCCTTACTACAGCACACCACCAGACCCCAGGCCACTCATTCCTTACTACAGCACACCACCAGACCCCAGGCCACTTATTCCTTACAACAACACACCACCAGACCCCAGGTCACTCATTCCTTACAACAACACACCACCAGACCCCAGGCCACTCATTCCTTACAACAACACACCACCAGACCCCAGGCCACTCATTCCTTACTACAACACACCACCAGACCCTAGGCCACTCATTCCTTACTACAACACACCACCAGACCCAGGCCACTCATTCCTTACTACAACACACCACCAGACCCCAGGCCACTCATTCCTTCCTTACAACAACACACCACCAGACCCCAGGCCACTCATTCATTCCTTACAACAACACACCACCAGACCCCAGGCCACTCATTCCTTACTACAACACACCACCAGATCCCAGGCCACTCATTCCTTACTACAACACACCACCAGACCCAAGGCCACTCATTCCTTACTACAGCACACCACCAGACCCCAGGCCACTCATTCCTTACTACAGCACACCACCAGATCCCAGCCACTCATTCCTTACTACAACACACCACCAGACCCAAGGCCACTCATTCCTAGTACAGCACACCACCAGACCCCAGGCCACTCATTCATTACTACAGCACACCACAACCTCAGGCACTCATTCCTTACTACAGCACACCCCAGACCCCAGGCACTCATTCTCTCTACAGCACACCACCATCTCCCTCCAGGCCACTCTGTCTTGAGTTTTGTGGACAATTTCTTGAATATTTAGACCACTGATGTTGGTTATGCTCTCGATGTATGAGATTGGAGATCTGCCTTTCTTCCTTTTGCCACTGTTTTTCCTTGAGTGATGGTTGCCATGAGGCCCGTGTTCTTGTTGCGTGACACATGGCCAATGTATTTTAGTCTTCTCTTGTTAATGTCAGCTATAGTATTTCTGGTGGTATCAAGTTCTTCCAGGACATTTTCATTAGTTCCTCTGCCTGTCCATTTGACACGTAGCAGTCTCCGATAAAACCACATCTCTGCCTCCTCGATTCTTCTGCAATCAGTTTTTTCTCAGGGTCCAGGCTTCGCAGCCGTAAATCATGACTGGCCAGATCAAACATTTTAGAAGTCTAAATTTCAGGCCTTTGGTATGCCTCTGCCTTTCCAGATGTTGTTGAGTTGGACCATGTTTTGCTGAAGCCTCTTACTAACTCAGTTGCAGAGCCAGGAGTATGAAAACCTCCACCTCCACCCCAGTAAGGAGACCACCACAACAGCCTTCCAACCACAAACCCCATGAACACTTACAGCATCAACCCAACTTGAATTGAACTCAGGCAGGCAAGGAGAAAGGAAATCATAATTGAGGTCAGCCTGTGTTCAGGGCATGAAGCAGACACAAAATCGGGGACAATTTTCACAATGATATAACGACTGATGGTACTGTGACAATGGGGATGATGATCATGATATAATGGAGATCTATCAAGGCCTGAGACTGCATGACAGGGCTGTACTCTATGCTTACTTTCATAATATATCCTGGCCATCAATATCAGGTCTGAGAGATGCAGACACATGCAGTGTTGGTCAGGAAATTTGAGCAACTCTCCATGCAACCTTAAACTGAACCAGATTCCACTGTGTACCAGTTGCCGTGGTGTAGTGGTTAACGCAACGGACTACTGACTGGAAGGTTGTGGGTTCCAATCCCCATCAGTACCTTCAAAAATTATTGTGGGATTTTTCGGCACTAACCGGCTCCTACCCACAGTTGGGCGTGCTATGGGCTCATTGGGAAGACTGGAACCACACAGTCAAGTCTTATCCACTTCGCGGATGCATCACTGATGGTGTTGCTCAAATTTTCTGACCAACACCCAGGTGTCTGTATCTTCGGGCTTGGTTGACGCCAGGATATATTATGACAGTAAGCGTAGAGTACAACCCTGTCACGCAGTCTCAATCCTAGATGGAACTCCATAGCATCATGATTATCATCCACATCGGCATCATCATCATTGCATAATAAAAACTGTTTCAGCTTCTGTGGCCATTAAAGTGGCGTAGAAAATGGGACGAAAAAATGATGAGCACAAAGGTAACCTCCCTCAGTGCAATGATCCTAAAAAAATTCAACTATATAGTCCCAGTCTTCCCAAAGAGCCCATAGCATGCTCAGTACTAGGTAGGAGCCAAGCAGGGATGAAAAATCCCATAACATTTGGAGTTGGAGGACTGGTGGGTGTTTGAACTTACATCTTTCCACTCAGTAATACTTCGCGTTAACCACTTTGCCACTCTGGCTGGATACACTGTAATTTTCACCCAGAAAAACATAATCCATTTTGTCGACGTCTTGATGGGAAGATCGCCTGTGGATCCGACACCAGAATTCTAATTTGAAGTTCTGAGTTCAACCCTGCCCCTAGTAACACCTGGTTAATAACGGTGGCAGATTTCTTCCTATTTTTCAGGTCAACATATGTGAAGATATACAAATACCCGAACCACATTTCACGTGCATACCCACACAAACATCAAACACACACGTTAAAGATCCTGTAAAACATGTCACTTTTGGTGGTTTATGGAAACACAAACATGCTCAGCATGTAAACCTCCGAGTATGACTGCCTGCATGGCGGGGTCCAAAACTGGCACTGCACATACAAGCCCTCTTGTAGACATGTATATGAATGCATGTTGGAGTTGCTGACCACGAATGCGGAAGGGGGTTTACCTTTTGTCTACAAATGAAGTTATGGTTAGAGAACACAGCGGCGCAGTCCCATCCATCGTGAGCAGAGGAAGGCACTGTGAAGCCATCTGTGTACTGAACAGCTCCACATGGAAAATCGGCGGTAAACTTACATTTTTCACTGAGAATCTCCACCTGTTTCACAAATCACAACAAGACAATGGTAAAGAGCTAGAAATATAAACAGGCCAGGAATGCTGCACACTAAACAAAAAACCAAGGTGGATATAAATCACCCTGGAAGACTGTGTTTGTATTGTGTCTGTTTGGGATTTTGTTTTCATGTGTTTGGATGGTTGGTTGGTGTTCTCTCTCAAGGCTGGTGGTGGTGGTGGTGGTAGTGGTGTTCCATGCAATATTGTTTTGATGCATGACTGATCAGGTGTCACGTGGCTGCACAGTCTGCATACTCCACCTGAAGGGAATATCTTGCCACATAGCTGAGCGTACTCGTTTTTCGGTGTGGGGATTGTACAAGGTATATACTGGGTATTGTCATCTGTCCATTTTGTATGGGGTATGTGCTGGGTATTGTCATCTGTCCATTTTGTACGGGGTATATGCTGGGTATTGTCATCTGTCCATTTTGTACGGGGTATATGCTGGGTATTGTCATCTGTCCATTTTGTACGGGGTATATGCTGGGTATTGTCATCTGTCCATTTTGTACGGGGTATATGCTGGGTATTGTCATCTGTCCATTTTGTACGGGGTATATGCTGGGTATTGTCATCTGTCCATTTTGTACGGGGTATATGCTGGGTATTGTTATCTGTCCACTTTGTACGGGGTATATGCTGGGTATTGTTATCTGTCCACTTTGTACGGGGTATATGCTGGGTATTGTTATCTGTCCACTTTGTACGGGATATATGCTGGGTATTGTCATCTGTCCATTTTGTATGGGGTATATGCTGGGTATTGTCATCTGTCCATTTTGTACGGGGTATATGCTGGGTATTGTCATCTGTCCATTTTGTACGGGGTATATGCTGGGTATTTTCATCTGTCCATTTTGTACGGGGTATATGCTGGGTATTTTCACCTGTCCATTTTGTACAGGGTATATGCTGGGTATTTTCATCTGGCCATTTTGTATGGGGTATATGCTGGGAATTTTCACCTGTCCATTTTGTACGGGGTATATGCTGGGTATTGTCATCTATCCATTTTGTACGGGGTATATGCTGGGTATTTTCACCTGTCCATTTTGTACGGGGTACATGCTGGGTATTTTTATCTGTCCACTTTGTACGGGGTATATGCTGGGAATTTTCACCTGTCCATTTTGTACGGGGTATATGCTGGGTATTTTCACCTGTCCACTTTGTACGGGGTATATGCTGGGTATTTTTATCTGTCCACTTTATACGGGGTATATGCTGGGTATTTTTATCTGTCCATTTTGTATGGGGTATATGCTGGGTATTGTCATCTGTCCATTTTGTATGGGGTATGTGCTGGGTATTGTCATCTGTCCATTTTGTATGGGGTATGTGCTGGGTATTGTCAGCTGTCCATTTTGTACGGGGTATATGCTGGGTATTGTCATCTGTCCATTTTGTACGGGGTATATGCTGGGTATTGTCATTTGTCCATTTTGTACGAGGTATATGCTGGGTATTGTCATCTGTCCATTTTGTATGGGGTATATGCTGGGTATTGTCATCTGTCCATTTTGTACGGGGTATATGCTGGGTATTGTCATTTGTCCATTTTGTACGGGGTATATGCTGGGTATTGTCATTTGTCCATTTTGTACGGGGTATATGCTGGGTATTGTCATTTGTCCATTTTGTACGGGGTATATGCTGGGTATTGTCATTTGTCCATTTTGTACGGGGTATGTGCTGGGTATTGTCATTTGTCCATTTTGTACGGGGTATATGCTGGGTATTGTCATTTGTCCATTTTGTACGGGGTATATGCTGGGTATTGTCATTTGTCCATTTTGTACGGGGTATATGCTGGGTATTGTCATCTGTCCATTTTGTACGGGGTATACCTTTTCCCACCAGGTGCAACATGGCCGGATCGTCATCAGACTTTCCGACTGGGCATCAGACAGCCTGACCACAGTAACTTCTGTGCCAGTTGGCTGCCTGTCAAAGTGTACACAGACAGGGCATTGAAAAACCAGTCACGAAATCCCTTTCAAACCAGATGTTTCAAGCAAATTCACAAACAGCATTCTACGTGCCATTTTGTTCTGAAGAACATCAACAATAACAAACACACACGTTCTCCTCCTTTCTATCATTCTTCTCCTACTCATACTTCCATGTTCTGTCATCGAGGTCAGTGCCAGGAAATATCCAAAAGCTTTCCATTCCACACTGCTTAAGTTTACTGAGTCAGGTTAGTCTCTTGAGACAATTCTAACGTTGGTCAAATGGACTGAAAAAGGATTTTATTGTACTGGACATTTTTTAAAAATAAAAATGGAACTTTCATGACTCGTGAAGAATTTAATAGAAAATATGATGTAAATATATCTTAATTTTGTGATGTAGTTGCAACTATGCTTTGCTAATAATACATGTATATGTGCTCTGTCTAAAATTTAAAAAATCTGAAGAAATTTGAGAGATAACATGACACATGACGCATATATAGAATAGTACAAAGGACCCATTACTGGATAAAACGTCAAGATTCTGTCAATGCAATACCCATCCTATACAAAATATAATCAATAAATAACACATAAAGCAGTTGATCAATAAGCAGATAAACAAATTTAAGCTACATAGAGGTAACAATAGATTAGTATCTTTGTGCATATCAGTCCTAATGGCAAGCGTAAGTCTGTGAAAGTAATGATTTCAAAAAGGTTTTTGTTTTTGTATTGTTTGTTTGTGTGTTTGCTTGTTGTTGTTGTTGTTCTTCTTCTTCTTCTTCTTCTTCTTCTTCTTCTTCTTCTTCTTCTTCTTCTTCTTGTTTCCTTATAAATTTGAAACTAAGGACACAGCAACTGTCTGAAAAGGTCAACTGTTTGTAACAAAAAGGGAATTAAAGTTATCAGGCCCTGAAGCCAAAGTAGAGTGGTTTTCATTGTATACAGGCTACTTACACAGTACAAATACAGACTGAGAGAGAGACATCTAGAGAGAGAGAGAGAGAGAGAGAGTCACCATGCCATGTCAGTATGAAATTACTCTTTTACAATCAATGCTACTCTGGAGGGGAAAACACTTACACAACCCTTATGCTATACAAAGAAATAAAATCAGCGCAAACAAATCAACAACAACATCAATAATATCAAAACACAAACAAACAGTCCATATCAAACAAAACAAACCAAACCAAAACACTCGTACAATTCAATCATCATACAGTCAGAAACAATAATTAGGAAAAAATCACAAAACCCAGAAACAAGGAAAACTGAAACAGAAGAACAAGAAAACCAATATAAGCGCGCATCCAACGTGACAAAACAAAACAAGGGCAAATTTTCGGCCAACTAGCCTTTGTCAAGCGCGAACGCACGGTCACAAACAGATCACAGACACCAAACAATGGATAATAAAAACGGGACTAAAAACTTCCCTGCCGCCTCGTCCAGTGGGTAAGAAATGGAATGCCCATGTCGTCATGAGCAGTAGTAAGAAGTGGGGAGAGGGAACTATGATGTCAAAAGGGAAGTGAGATGAGTTCTGCAATTTTGAGAAGTGGCCATGCTATATCGTATAGCCCTGTTCTGAAGAAGGCACATGGCAAGAGCCAAGAGATAAGGGAGTAGATTGTGCCCAATGCCAAGAATCTGGTAGGCCTGGGAACAGGAAGAAACATGAAACGGCATGTCTGAATTCTGTTGCGCAATGGATTACTTATGGTTTGTCATTAAGACCATATGGTTTGCGTGTTCCAAGTTTATTTATGAGGTGGGGTTCTCTGTCTTTCCTGTCTATGGTACTGTTATTGTATAGAAGCCACAGACCTTTCACTCGGATGTCATTGATTGAGTGGTCTGATTGGTTGAAGTGATTGTGGATAGTTTTATCCCTTTGGTGGCGGATATCAGCCAAGTGTTCTTTGAAACGTGTGTCAAGGGTGCGTCCAGTTTCACCAATATACAGTTGGGAACATTTAGAGCAACTGATCAAGTAGACAATGTTATAAGTTTGACAGTTGAAATGTTTTGTAATTCTCATATGAGATTTGGGGCCTTTGACTGTGGTGGCTGAGCACAAGAAAGGACAAGTCTTGCATTTAGGTTTGTTGCATGGAGAGGTTCCTGGAGGTTGGCTGACTGGTTTGCTGAGATTTGAATGCACCAGCAAGTCACGGAGATTTGTGTCTCTCGTGTAGACGATCAAAGGGCGCTTGTCAAAGGTTTCACCTGTAGTGGGACTGGATCGCAAAATGTTCCAGTTGGACAAGATGATCCTTTTTACGAGATGCATGGACGGGTGGTAAACTAGACTGAGGACTGGCTGATCCTCTGTGGCAGCTTTGGGCTTCGAATGGAGGGCATTTGGCCGAGAGACAGAGTTGACTTTTTTCCGGGCTTCATTGATGACCTCGAGTGGGTAATGTCTGCGCAGGAAAAATCTAGTCATTTCAACTGCTTTGTCCTGAAAATCGTCTTCGTCTGAGCAGAGGCATCGTAGTCTCAAGAACTGCGAGTAGGGAATGCTGTTTCTGGTGTTGGAAGTGTGAGATGATTGATAGTCCAGGTAGGAATGTGAGTCTGTAGGTTTGTAGTGGACTGTAGTGACTAGTTGTTCAGATTGAAGGGAAACTTCGATATCCAGGAAGCTTATGGATGTGTTTGAAATTTCATATGTGAACTTGATGGATGGGTGAAACGTTTGGACGTAATGGATGAATTGCAAAAGTTGGTCATGATCGAGGTATGTCATGCCAATGCAATCATCTATGTATCTTTTGTAAATTTCAGGTTTGGGTTTCTTGTATTGTTGTAGGATTTGTTCCTCCAAATATCCCATGAACAAACAGGCATAGCTGGGGCCTACCTTTGTACCCATGGCGACTCCGCTAACTTGCGAGAACGTCTCATCGCTGAACGAAAATGTGTTCATTGTAAGAACCAGCTCCGCAAGTCGGACAAGGGTTGAAGTAGACAATGTTTGGTCACGTCGTTTGTCCAGAAAATGCTGGAGAGCTTTTAACCCGTCGGAGTGGGGTATGCTGGTGTACAAAGAGGTCACATCCAAAGTGAACAGGTATTGGGGTTTGAAGGTGTGGTCTTCATTTATTATTTGAATCAGATTCAATGTATGGTTAGTGTCTTTAATGAAGGTAGGCAAAGACTGGACTATAGGTTGCAAAATGTGGTCAAGAAAGTGAGAAATGTTTTCAGTTGGGCAGTTGCAAGCTGACACGATAGGACGGCCAGGATTGTTGGCTTTATGTATTTTGGGAAGTAAATAAAAAAGTGATTGGACTGGAAGTTGTTTGATGAGTAGTCTGGCAGTGGGGGGCAGCTGCTTAGAGGTTATGAGATTGTTGATAAGTTTGGATATCTTGGCATGATTGGTCATGTGGGCAGGTTGGTCCAACATTTTGTAGAAGGCGTGATGGTGGAGTTGTTTCTGGGCTTCCTTGATATACAGATTCTGTCCCAGACTACAATTGCACCCCCCTTGTCTGCTGGTTTGATGACAATGTCTCTGTTTTTGAGGGAGTGTAGTGCGTCACTTTCTTCTTTGGAGATGTTGGAATGTTTCTTGGGTCGCATGTTGAGACAGTCTATTTCTTGGTGGCATTTGTTGATGTAATGTTCAACTTCGGGAAAGGTGTTGCGGGGAAGTTCCCGTTGAGCAGACTTATGGAAAAGTTTTGTAAATAAGTCAGCATCTGGATTCAATTTTTGTTTGGGAGGATGTCCCAGTACTGCCATCCAACGTAGGGATCTAAACAATGGTTGGCAGCTGTTCATAGTTTGGTATTTGCTGGCGGATGGTTTTAAAGGGACAAATTTGAGGCCCTTTGAAAGGACTGACACTTCCGCCTCAGAGAGTGGCAAGTTTGAAGGAATACAATGTACAAGGGGGTGACGTGCAGAGCTAGAGCAAGGTGGAGAGGGGGCTGGGTTGCTGACAGGTGCCAGGAACGGTGCAGACAGGTTTGCAGTCTTGTTCAAGTTGATTAATCTTTTGTCTTTTGTGGTTTGCATGTGTTTTTGTAGTGACGCATTGAAATTGATGACGGTGGTTTTAATGAAAAGACTGAGAGTTGGGTTTAGTGTTCTGCTAATTACAGAACTGAAGTATTTCTGAGATTTGTCAGTGATGGACAGTTTGCGTTCTAAGTGTACTATGTGGGTTTTCATGATCTGTTTGCTTGCTTTAAGAAGGATATTTTTAGTGGCCTGCAAAAGTTTTTGATTTTTACTGTCAGAAGGAGTGTGTGTTGAGTTGAAACCCTTTCGGGATGAAGTTTCTGCATAAGCAGCAACGCAGAAAGTATAAATGACTGTTTGTTTTTGTTTTGGTGAAACAGATTTTAGAATAGGATACAGCGAGTGAAAAAAGCGGAGGAGGAAGAGATCGGAAACCAGAGAGAAGACGGGAATGTAAGTAGGTTGGAAAATGTGACATTCTGTAAGAATCTGAGATAAAAGCAAGAGGATAAAAAGAGGATAAAACAATTTTAAAATGCAGTAAATAAAAACAAGACGTAGTACAAGACACTTATACAGATAAAACGCAGTCTTGGGGTATATTACAAGATCCAAAACAAGTTTGACTGCCTGTGCCCAAGCAAACACGAACCAGAAGAACAAGTAAACCAATGAAAGCGCGCATCCAACGAGACAAAACAAAAAAAGCGCAAATTTTCGGCCAACTAGCCTTTGTCAAGCGCGAACGCACGGTCACAAACAGATCACAGACACCAAACAATGGATAATAAAAACGGGACTAAAAACTTCCCTGCCGCCTCGTCCAGTGGGTAAGAAATGGAATGCCCATGTCGTCATGAGCAGTAGTAAGAAGTGGGGAGAGGGGAGGCAACTATGATGTCAAAAGGGAAGTGAGATGAGTTCTGCAATTTTGAGAAGTGGCCATGCTGATTTCAAACTCACCTCAAACAATTCATTGACCATCATTTCTTGCGCAGAAACAACGATGCCATGTTTGTTACCCTGCCCCCTCCATGCTGTTATCCCGTCCTCAGTAAGATTGATATACTGCCCACACTTCGGCTTGAGGTCAAAACGCCATTTGCGTATCTGCATCTTTGTAAATGGATACAAAAACCAATACAAGATCATCAGAGTAATAATGTTACATCTAAAACTTTTTCATTAACCAGTCGCTGTGGTATAGTGGTTAACGCAAAGTACTACTGACTGGATGGTTGTGGGTTCCAGTCCTCATCTGTCCATTTAAAAACCATTCTGCGATGTTTCGGCTCCAACTGGCTCCTACCCAGAGTTGGGCGTGCTATGGGCTCGTTGGGAGGACTGGAACCACACAGTCGAGTCTCATCCACTTCATGGATGCGTCATTGACGGTGTTGTTCAAATCTTTTGAGCAGCACCGCAGGTATCTGTATCTCTCGGGACTGGTTGACGCCAGGATATGCTAAGCATAGAGTACAGCCCTGTCAAGCAGTCTCAATCCTAGATGGAACTCCATAGCATCATGATCATCATCCTCATCGAACATCATCGCATTGTAAAAACTGTGCCAGCTTCCGTGGCCATTAAATTAAGGTAGCGTAGACAATGGGGCAAAAAAAAAAAAAATAAGATGAGCACAAAGGTAACCTCCCTGAGTGCGATGATCCTTAAAAAATGTCCATTAAAACTCTGAAAATAACACATCATACACAAACACCAGACTTCCCATGGACTACTACTTTGACACTGGTTGGGGGTGTCTCTGTGACTTGAACAGCTATGCTGGCAGAAATCCTGTGTTCTTGACAGGGTTATACAAGCCAGACAGGTCAAACGATACAGACAGACAAACACTGATCCAACCACCAACGACAAAGTATGTAAAAGTGTGTAGAATTCGCAGAAACACATATCGCAGGACAAGACAGCCGAGACAACACAACTACACCTAAAGTGGGATTATCCCCTAACTTTACGTTAAATAAACACACTATAGCGTGATTCACGAGTGCCAAATATCCACAGCTATTAGCTGTTCCCGCACCTGTAAAAAGAGATGAAACATGAACACCAGACACCACCAATACCACAGGTGGCGACGTATCCACATAGTACTATCTTCCTTTTTTAAGGCTTCTCACTTTGAAGATCTGTCAGAACAAGTGATCAAAAGGAAATGGAAAACCACAGCCAGAAGATGGGCTGGGTAGGAATTAAACGTGAATCACAGAATGTATGTCAGTCACATAATGTATGTCAGTCACAGAGTGTATGTCAGTCACAGAATGTATGTCAGTCACATTTCTGCACATTTCCTTTATCTCCGTTTCAAGAAAATCCCAAACACTTTCCAGTCCACGCTGCAGGAGTCTGCGCAGTGTTACCTTTGAGATGGCACCAATGTTTGTCTGACTGATGATGGCTCCTGTTTTTCCTTTCGTAATAGATTTTCGGCCACTTCCTCTAGCTATTCAGTTTTCATTAGGACAACCAATGGTATGATGCCTCACATTTTCTTTGTGAAGGTGCAATTTTAATCTTCTGAGGAGTTTGGACTTTCCAAGATGCGGAATAAAAGAGTAAATAAAGACAAAGAGAAACAATGGAAATCACAAC
The DNA here is from genome assembly GCA_030674185.1 of Monoplex corrugatus. Classification (NCBI taxonomy): domain Eukaryota; kingdom Metazoa; phylum Mollusca; class Gastropoda; order Littorinimorpha; family Ranellidae; genus Monoplex; species Monoplex corrugatus. The sequence goes on from JAPXFY010000025.1 coordinate 61,601,799, forward strand.
TAGTCAGCCATAACTGAACAAAGACAACGGATTTAAACTTCTTGTCATCTCTAATAGTATTTATACCAAACGATCACCACTCATCCAGCAGGGGCAGGGCAAACTACACAACCAACCACTCAGCCTGAAACACCATGGTAGGGTGGACATGTTGTCTGGTTGGTAACTGACAGACCTGTTAAAGATGTCATGAATATGATACGACAACTACAAGGTCATCAGAATAATTACATTTCCTTTAGTACTGGTAGACATATGTACTTAAGTTTTGAGATGACAAAAAAATACGAGATCCAAAGAAATACATTTTTCTTTTATAAGCACGGCCTTAATTCAATTGTTTCACATCAACTCGGACCATTTCATAGCTTGTTAACAATCAACAAATATGTAATACATCAAATCAAACCAGCCTGACTCTCATTCACAAAGATAAGGTAAAGATTGTCCCATAACCCTGACAGTGTAGCTGAGTCATGAATAGAGAACTGGACTGTTCTCGTGGCCAGCAGTGTATGGTAGTGCCCATGTCCCCTATCTCACTACTGTATTTTTCTGAACCCTGGACACCATCACGTATCCATGCACAGCTAAGCAGGCTGAAGGCTCAACACACACAGCTTTCAGAGTCGAGGATTCAAACTTATGCAGTCAGACTGGCAGGCTGCAGCTCTACCTCTACTACACCAACCAGGCCTCTCAAAACAGAGATACAGTAACTTGAGTAAGCTTCTAATGAATTTTAAAGTGCTTTCCACTAAGTGGTTATGCAAAGTGGTTGGTGTTTGTGACTGTGAATATCGTTCTGGGAAAAAATATGACAATCTATAATGTTTGAAAATGCCTGCAGATAAAATATGAATCTTGTCTATTCTTATCCGAGACCAAAATGCATACCACAATAAAACTTAATATCCATTTCCTCCTTATCTGATGCTGATCCTGGCTCTGAGATGTGGTGGGAGTCAGTGTAAACTGACAAAGTTCAGATACAGTCTGTTCAATACAAGCAATGGCTTTCAGATCTACGGTGTATGTTACCTCCTCAACAGGCTCGGTGTGAGGTGGTAGCTGTGAACTGATGTTCAAGCGTCCCATTCCGGGGATCAGCTGTTCTTCGGACTTGGCTTCAAGTTCCTCTTCTTTCACACGTCTTCCACGGGTCTTCAGTGAATTTTCCAGCTGGTCAAGTAGGGTGTCAATCTCTGTGATGGTACGTTGACTGTGTTCCTCAAAGATGTCTTTCTGACGATCCAGCTCAGAAACAGCATCTTCAATGATCTGTTTTCCCTTGCACACGGCTGATAGTAGTTCAGTCAGCTCTTCTCGTGATTTTCCTGCTGCTGTTTCTGTTTCACTGATTGTTGCCATGGTTACAACTGCAAGACAAAAAAAACAAACAAACAAAAACCTGACAGTTTATAAAAGAATGATACACACATGGAATTTAGCTGGTTTATCAGGATGGCAATGCTTTAGACTCCTGGGACTTTCCTCGGATTGCAAACGTCAGTGTCATTGCGCCGTCTGTTTGACACTCATTGCTGGCTGACCTGCCCAACTCTGTCACACTGCAAGTCACAGTAAAGACTTACCAACCAGTTCACCCAGGCCTTCCACTGTTGATATCGTTAGTGCTTATGTACCAACATGTACTTCAACATCCCCTGTGTAATCATGCATGTATACTTACCAACCAGTTCACCCAGGCCTTCCACTGTTGATATCGTTAGTGCTTATGTACCAACATGTACCTCAACATCCCCTGTGTAATCATACATGTATACTTACCAACCAGTTTATACAAGTCTTCTACTGTTGATATCGTTAGTGCTTATGTACCAACATGTACTTCAACATCCCCTGTGTAATCATACATGTATACTTACCAACCAGTTCATACAGGCCTTCCACTGTTGATATCGTTAGTGCTTATCTACCAACATGTACCTCAACATCCCCTATGTAATCATACATGTATACTTAACAACCAGTTTATACAAGTCTTCTACTGTTGATATCGTTAGTGCTTATGTACCAACATGTACTTCAACATCCCCTGTGTAATCATACATGTATACTTACCAACCAGTTCATACAGGCCGTCCACTGTTGATATCGTTAGTGATTATCTACCAACATGTACCTCAACATCCCCTGTGTAATCATACATGTATACTTACCAACCAGTTTATACAAGCCTTCTACTGTTGATATCGTTAGTGCTTATGTACCATCATGTACTTCAACATCCCCTGTGTAATTATACATGTATACTTACCAACCAGTTCATACAGGCCTTCCACTGTTGATATCGTTAGTGATTATCTACCAACATGTACCTCAACATCCCCTGTGTAATCATAATGTATGAATACGTTTATGAACACTGGGATCCGTGAGTGTATGCTTAACCCTTCGATTCCCCCACCCTGTCCACCAGCACCCTGCACTGTCAACAATGCTAGCCAAGCAAAAACTGAACCCTTTAACTTTCTTAACCTATCCACCAGTTTCTGGTAGGAAGCTTGTGGATAGGGTGAGGGAGTCAAAGGGTTAAGCATATACACACACGTGTGTGTGTGTATGTATGTGTGTATGTATGTGTGTGTGTATGTGTGTGTATGTGTGTGTATGTGTGTGTATGTATGTGTGTATGTGTGTGTGTATGTGTGTTGTATATATGTGTGTGTGTATGTGTGTGTGTGTGTGTATGTGTGTTTTATGTGTGTGTGTGTGTGTTTTATGTGTGTGTGTGTGTGTGTGTGTGTGTGTGTGTGTGTGTGTGTGTGTGTGTGTGTGTGTGTGTGTGTGTGTGTGTAGCTTGATAGTAAGCATAGAGTACAGCCCTGTCATGTCATCTGAATCCTGGATGGTGCTTCAATGCACTGTGGTTTCGTCCCCATTGTCATCACAGTCACATGAAAAAGCCCAGAGTTTGTGGCCATTAATGTGGAGCAGGAAATGGGGCAGTAAAAAGAAAACATTTCTGGAACAATAAAAAGTTATTTATCCAACAAACACAAAGGAAAAACCATTTTCCAACAAGATTATGAAATTCACAACGCAACTTTAATGAGAATATTTGCCTCTGTTTTTGGAATTATTGTAGATTAACGATAATGGGAACTCAAGAGAAGTGTACTACTACTTATGGCTAAGCAAAAGCAGTTCTACGCTGATTTTCTGACGCCCTAAGTTTGGAGGTCTGGAGCTTGTACAGGATGAATTTATTGTAGGCCCTACTCGGGCATTCCATATGTACTCCACCCAACTCTCCCTGCTGACTGCCTCAGCCTGTACAAAGCCATATCAACTGGCAAGATCTTGAAATGGAGGGGGGGGGGGGAGTGGAGGGAATGTACCTATGAAATAATAAGCCAACACCCCCAGAATGATGGAAAAACAGAGTAACTTCAGTTTTAGTAAGCAAATTAGTTGAACCCACAAACACTTCCGTTATAACATGGTGCTCTAACAACTGCAACAACAACAGCAACAACAAAACACACTGAATTGCACGCCTACCAAACACGCAGTATACAGATTGTGCAGCAGCACACCACTACTCAGTACAGACAAAACATTGTGCAGCACACCACTACTCAGTATTGACAAAACATTATGCAGCAGCACACCAATACTCAGTATGGACAAAACATTGTGCAGCACACCACTACTCAGTATGGACAAAACATTGTGCAGCAGCACACCACTACTCAGTATGGACAAAACATTGTACAGCAGTACACCACTACTCAGTGTGGACAAAACATTGTACAGCAGTACACCACTACACAGTATGGACAAAACATTGTACAGCAGTACACCACTACACAGTATGGACAAAACATTGTACAGCAGCACACCACTACACAGTATGGACAAAACATTGTACAGCAGTACACCACTACTCAGTATAGACAAAACATTGTACAGCACACCACTACACAGTATGGACAAAACATTGTACAGTACACCACTACTCAGTATGGACAAAACATTGTACAGCACACCACTACACAGTATGGACAAAACATTGTACAGCACACCACTACTCAGTATGGACAAAACATTGTACAGCAGTACACCACTACACAGTATGGACAAAACATTGTACAGCACACCACTACACAGTATGGACAAAACATTGTACAGCAGCACACCACTACACAGTATGGACAAAACATTGTACAGCAGCACACCACTACACAGTATGGACAAAACATTGTACAGCAGCACACCACTACACAGTATGGACAAAACATTGTACAGCAGCACACCACTACACAGTATGGACAAAACATTGTACAGCAGCACACCACTACTCAGTATGGACAAAACATTGTACAGCACACCACTACACAGTATGGACAAAACATTGTACAGCACACCACTACACAGTGTGGACATAACATTGTACAGCAGTACACCACTACACAGTATGGACATAACATTGTACAGCAGCACACCACTACACAGTATGGACAAAACATTGTACAGCACACCACTACACAGTATGGACAAAACATTGTACAGCAGCACACCACTACTCAGTATGGACAAAACATTGTACAGCAGTACACCACTACACAGTATGGACAAAACATTGTACAGCAGTACACCACTACACAGTATGGACAAAACATTGTACAGCAGTACACCACTACACAGTATGGACAAAACATTGTACAGCAGCACACCACTACTCAGTATGGACAAAACATTGTACAGCACACCACTACACAGTATGGACAAAACATTGTACAGCAGCACACCACTACTCAGTATGGACAAAACATTGTACAGCAGCACACCACTACACAGTATGGACAAAACATTGTAACAGACACCACTACCAGTATGGACAAAACATTGTACAGCACACACCACTACACAGTATGGACAAAACATTGTACAGCACACCAACTTGACAACATGTACGCACACCACTACATAGGACAAAACATTGTACAGCAGTACACCACTACACAGTATGGACAAAACATTGTACAGCAGTACACCACTACACATGTATGGACAAAACATTGACAGACAGACACCACTACACAGTATGGACAAAACATTGTACACAGCACAACCAACTACTACAGTATGGACAAAACATTGTACAGCAGTACACCACTACACAGTATGGACAAAACATTGTACAGCAGTACACCACTACACAGTATGGACAAAACATTGTACAGCAGCACACCACTACCAGTATGGACAAAACATTGTACAGCAGACACCACTACACAGTATGGACAAAACATTGTACAGCAGTACACCACTACACAGTTGGACAAAACATTGTACAGCAGTACACCACTACACAGTATGGACAAAACATTGTACAGCAGCACACCACTACACAGTATGGACAAAACATTGTACAGCACACCACTACACAGTATGGACAAAACATTGTACAGCACACCACTACACAGTATGGACAAAACATTGTACAGCAGTACACCACTACACAGTATGGACAAAACATTGTACAGCACACCACTACACAGTATGGACAAAACATTGTACAGCAGACACCACTACACAGTGAATGGACCCAAGAAACATTGTACAGCAGTACACCACTACACAGTATGGACAAAACATTGTACAGCAGTACACCACTACACAGTATGGACAAAACATTGTACAGCAGACACCACTACCAGTTGGACAAAACATTGTACAGCAGACACCACACCAGTATGGACAAAACATTGTACAGCAGACACCACTACACAGTATGGACAAAACATTGTACAGCAGACACCACTACACAGTGTGGACAAAACATTGTACAGCAGCACACCACTACACAGTATGGACAAAACATTGTACAGCAGCACACCACTACACAGTATGACAAAACATTGTACAGCAGACACCACTACACAGTATGGACAAAACATTGTACAGCAACACCACTACCAGTATGGACAAACATTGTACAGCAGCACACCACTACCAGTATGGACAAAACATTGTACAGCAGTACACCACTACACAGTATGGACAAACATTGTACAGCATACACCACTACACAGTATGGACAAAACATTGTACAGCATACACCACTACCAGTATGGACAAAAACATTGTACAGCACACCACTACACAGTATGGACAAAACATTGTACAGCCACACCACTACACAGTTGACAAAACATTGTACAGCAACACCACTACACAGTATGGACAAAACATTGTACAGCAACACCACTACACAGTATGGACAAAACATTTGTACAGCAACACCACTACACATGGACAAACATTGTACAGCAACACCACTACACATATGGACAAAACATTGTACAGCAGTACACCACTACACAGTATGGACAAAACATTGTACAGCATACACCACTACACATATGGACAAAACATTGTACAGCACACATACACAGTGACAAACATTTACCACACCACTACCAGTATGGACAAAAATTGTACAGCACACACACTACACAGTATGGACAAAACATTGTACAGCACACCACTACCAGTATGGACAAAACATTGTACAGCAGACCCACTACCAGTATGGACAAAACATTGTACAGCAGACACCACTACCAGTATGGACAAAACATTGTACAGCAGACACCACTACACAGTATGGACAAAACATTGTACAGCAGCACACCACTACACAGTATGGACAAAACATTGTACAGCAGTACACCACTACACAGTTGGACAAAACATTGTACAGCAGTACACCACTACACAGTTGGACAAAACATTGTACAGCAGACACCACTACACAGTATGGACAAAACATTGTACAGCAGTACACCACTACACAGTATGGACAAAACATTGTACAGCAGACACCACTACACAGTATGGACAAAACATTGTACAGCAGCTACACCACTACACAGTATGGACAAAACATTGTACAGCAGCACACCACTACTCAGTATGGACAAAACATTGTACAGCAGACACCACTACACAGTATGGACAAAACATTGTACAGCAGTACACCACTACACAGTATGGACAAAACATTGTACAGCAGTCACACCACTACACAGTATGGACACAAACATTGTACAGCAGACACCACTACTCAGTATGGACAAAACATTGTACAGCAGCACACCACTACACAGTATGGACAAAACATTGTACAGCATACACCACTACACAGTATGGACAAAACATTTGTACAGCAGCACACCACTACACAGTATGGACAAAACATTGTACAGCAGCACACCACTACACAGTATGGACAAAACATTGTACAGCAGCACACCACTACACAGTGTGGACAAAACATTGTACAGCAGCACACCACTACACAGTGTGGACAAAACATTGTACAGTACACCACTACACAGTGTGGACAAAACATTGTACAGCAGCACACCACTACACAGTATGGACAAAACATTGTACAGCAGCACACCACTACACAGTGTGGACAAAACATTGTACAGCACACCACTACACAGTGTGGACAAAACATTGTACAGCAGCACACCACTACACAGTGTGGACAAAACATTGTACAGCACACCACTACACAGTATGGACAAAACATTGTACAGCAGCACACCACTACACAGTATGGACAAAACATTGTACAGCAGACACCACTACACAGTATGGACAAAACATTGTACAGCACACCACTACACAGTATGGACAAAACATTGTACAGCAGCACACCACTACACAGTATGGACAAAACATTGTACAGCAGCACACCACTACACAGTATGGACAAAACATTGTACAGCAGCACACCACTACACAGTGTGGACAAAACATTGTACAGCAGCACACCACTACACAGTGTGGACAAAACATTGTACAGCAGCACACCACTACACAGTGTGGACAAAACATTGTACAGTACACCACTACACAGTGTGGACAAAACATTGTACAGCAGCACACCCCTACACAGTATGGACAAAACATTGTACAGCAGCACACCACTACACAGTGTGGACAAAACATTGTACAGCAGCACACCACTACACAGTGTGGACAAAACATTGTACAGCAGTACACCACTACACAGTGTGGACAAAACATTGTACAGCACACCACTACACAGTGTGGACAAAACATTGTACAGCAGCACACCACTACACAGTGTGGACAAAACATTGTACAGCAGTACACCACTACACAGTGTGGACAAAACATTGTACAGCAGCACACCACTACACAGTGTGGACAAAACATTGTACAGCAGTACACCACTACACAGTATGGACAAAACATTGTACAGCAGTACACCACTACACAGTGTGGACAAAACATTGTACAGCAGCACACCACTACACAGTGTGGACAAAACATTGTACAGCACACCACTACACAGTATGGACAAAACATTGTACAGCAGTACACCACTACACAGTGTGGACAAAACATTGTACAGCACACCACTACACAGTGTGGACAAAACATTGTACAGCAGCACACCACTACACAGTGTGGACAAAACATTGTACAGCACACCACTACACAGTGTGGACAAAACATTGTACAGCACACCCACTACACAGTATGGACAAAACATTGTACAGCAGCACACCACTACACAGTGTGGACAAAACATTGTACAGCAGTACACCACTACACAGTATGGACATAACATTGTACAGCAGTACACCACTACACAGTATGGACAAAACATTGTACAGCAGTACACCACTACACAGTATGGACAAAACATTGTACAGCAGCACACCACTACTCAGTATGGACAAAACATTGTACAGCAGTACACCACTACACAGTGTGGACAAAACATTGTACAGCAGTACACCACTACACAGTACAGACAAAACATTGTACAGCAGCACACCACTACACAGTACAGACAAAACATTGTACAGCAGTACACCACTACACAGTACAGACAAAACATTGTACAGCAGCACACCACTACCAGTATGGACAAAACATTGTACAGCAGTACACCACTACACAGTTACAGACAAAACATTGTACAGCAGCACACCACTACACAGTTACAGACAAACATTGTACAGCAGTACACCACTACACAGTAAGACAAAACATTGTACAGCAGCACACCACTACACAGTATGGACAAAACATTGTACAGCAGTACACCACTACACAGTGTGGACAAAACATTGTACAGCAGTACACCACTACACAGTATGGACAAAACATTGTACAGCAGTACACCACTACACAGTATGGACAAAACATTGTACAGCAGACACCACTACACAGTTGGACAAAACATGTTACACAGTACAACACTACACAGTTGACAAACAACATTACAGCAGTACACCACTACACAGTATGGACAAAAATTGTACACCAGACACATTACCAGTAGACAAAACTTGTACAGCTACACACTACATGGAAAACATTGTACAGCAGCACACCACTACACAGTGTGGACAAAACATTTACAGCAGACACCACTACACAGTAGGACAAAACATTGTACAGCAGTACACCACTACACAGTGTGGACAAAACATGTACAGCACACCACTATCAGTATGGACAAAACATTGTACAGCACACCACTACACAGTATGGACAAAAACATTGTACAGCAGACACCACTACTCAGTATGGACAAAACATTGTACACACAGTAACAACCACACACCAGTATGGACAAAAATTGTACAGCAGTAACCACTACACAGTAAATGACAAAACATTGTACAGCAGAACACACTACATGTAGGACAAAACATGTACAGCAGCACACATTACAGCAGTATGGGGGGGGGGGGGGGGGGGGGGGGGGGGGGGGGGGGGGGGGGGGGGGGGGGGGGGGGGGGGGGGGGGGGGGGGGGGGGGGGGGGGGGGGGGGGGGGGGGGGGGGGGGGGGGGGGGGGGGGGGGGGGGGGGGGGGGGGGGGGGGGGGGGGGGGGGGGGGGGGGGGGGGGGGGGGGGGGGGGGGGGGGGGGGGGGGGGGGGGGGGGGGGGGGGGGGGGGGGGGGGGGGGGGGGGGGGGGGGGGGGGGGGGGGGGGGGGGGGGGGGGGGGGGGGGGGGGGGGGGGGGGGGGGGGGGGGGGGGGGGGGGGGGGGGCAAAACATTGTACAGCAGTACACCACTACACAGTATGGACAAAACATTGTACAGCAGTACACCACATACACAGTATGGACAAAACATTGTACAGCAGTACACCACTACACAGTGATGGACAAAACATTGTACAGCAGTACACCACTACCAGTATGGACAAAACATTGTACAGCAGCACACCTACTACCAGTATGGACAAAACATTGTAACAGCACACCACTACACAGTATGGACAAAACATTGTCAGAGCACACCACTACACAGTATGGACAAAACATTGTACAGCATACACCACTACACAGTATGGACAAAACATTGTACAGCACACCACTACACAGTATGGACAAAACATTGTACAGCACACCACTACTCAGTATGGACAAAACATTGTACAGCACACCACTACTCAGTATGTGACAAAACATTGTACAGCACACCACTACTCAGTATGGACAAAACATTGTACAGCACACCACTACACAGTGTGGACAAAACATTGTACAGTACACCACTACACAGTATGGACAAAACATTGTACAGCACACACCACTACACAGTATGGACAAAACATTGTAGCAGACACCACTACACAGTGTGGACAAAACATTGTACAGCAGTACACCACTACACAGTATGGACAAAACATTGTACAGACACCACTACACAGTATGGACAAAACATTGTACAGCACACCACTACACAGTATGGACAAAACATTGTACAGCAGTACACCACTACCAGTGTGGACAAAACATTGTACAGCAGCACACCACTACACAGTATGGACAAAACATTGTACAGCAGTACACCACTACACAGTATGGACAAAACATTGTACAGCAGTACACCACTACACAGTATGACAAAACATTGTACAGCAGCACACCACTACACAGTATGGACAAAACATTGTACAGCACACCACTACACAGTATGGACAAAACATTGTACAGCAGTACACCACTACACAGTATGGACAAAACATTGTA
>JAPXFY010000025.1:61612968-61651494 GCA_030674185.1 Monoplex corrugatus
TTTATGACAAATGTATGGGTTGATGATTGGATGGGAGTATTTGCCACTTTATGACAAATGTATGGGTTGATGATTGGATGGGAGTATTTGCCACTTTATGACAAATGTATGGGTTGATGATTGGATGGGAGTATTTGCCACTTTATGACAAATGTATGGGTTGATGATTGGATGGGAGTATTTGCCACTTTATGACAAATGTATGGGTTGATGATTGGATGAGAGTATTTGCCACTTTATGACAAATGTATGGGTTGATGATTGGATGGGAGTATTTGCCACTTTATGACAAATTTATGGTTGATGATTGGACGGAAGTATTTGCCACTTAATGGTTGATGATTTGATGCGAATATTTGCCCTTTATGACAAATTTATGGGTTGATGATTGGATGGGAGTACTTTCCACTTTATGACATTTACAGTTAACAACAAAATGATTGCAGGAAGAAATGCACACACTTGCAAATAAGTGTTTATCATAACCCGAGGACTTGGAGTCCTTGGGTTCAAAGAAAATAATTATACTTATTTACAAGTGTGTGCATTTCTTCCTGCAGTTTTGTTGTTGTTAACTGTTAGCATGTTAGATGTAATTTTGTGTATAAATGTGTGTTTGTATCGTTGAGTTTTTTCCTCTTTTTTAACTTTTTTCACTTTTTTTTGGTGGAAGGGTGTGTGATGAATAAATGTGCATTAGGAGTGTGTGTGTGTGTGGGGAGGCTTTTTGTTTTTGGAAGATGGAGTGAAGGTGCTTGTGTGTGTGAGGGCGGGGGGGGGGGGAGGGGGGGGGAAGGAAGTTTTGTTCTTTGATAGATGAAGTGAATGTGCTTGTGTGTGGAGGGGGAGGGGGATTTTTTTGGATTTATAGAGTGAAGTTTGTGGGTACATGGCGTGGCTTATGGTTTTGATAGATGGAGTGGAGATGCTTGTATGTGTGGGGAGGGGGGCTTTTTGTTTTTTAATAATCAAGGTACTTAGGTGTGAGGGGGGGAGGGGAAGGCTGGCATGTGGGGATGGGGATGTGCTGTTTGGGGTGGGTGTGTCTTTTTTGTTCATTGTTGTTTTTTCCCCCCTTAGTGTGTGTTTAATTCATATTGATTGAAGTGTGAATTCATTTTGTTTGTATGTCATTTTGTGTTTTGTTTCCTGCAATTTCTTTATTTTCTAATTTTTCTTTATTGATGGTATCAATTTTTTATATATGTAAATTTTCTTAAAATATTGTTGACCCCAGATTATCAGAATTTTCTTTTATATCGAACTGTTACATTATTTTAATATCTAAATGTATCTATATCTATATGTATGTGTTTGTATCTTTGTTTATAGATAGATGGATAGATACACATATAGATATAGACACGACTATGGATATAGATATAGATACACTTACAACTGAAGAATAAATGAACAGCAGAAGAAAATGAGTGAAATAGCCTGTAACTCTTGTCTCTAAAGTTCTCATATTAACGACATATGTCCACATCAAATGTGATTTTTTTTTCTTAATTCATGTACTGTATGTGTTTGTGTGAGTCATATGGAAAGGTGCAGATGGAAGTAATTTTGCTGTATGTACAAGCTGAAAGTGTGGCTCCATCATCAGACTTTGATATAGTGAAAAATTGTATCAAAGAAAATTAGAAATGTTATGATCGAAACGGCTATATTGTTAATGATTAGTGGTTTTTTTTTTTGTTTTTTTTTTAAACTATGGATTGAAATGAATGAAATGATCCTTACAGAGTCAAGTGGCTTGATGAATGAATGTGAGTACTTGCCACTTTATGACAAATGTATGACTTGATGATTGGATCAGAGTATGTGCCACTTTGACAAATTTATGGGTTGATAATTGGATGGGAGTACTTGCCACTTTATGACGAATTTATGGATTGATGATTGGATGGGAGTACTTGCCACTTTATGACAAATGTATGGCTTGATGAATGAATGGGAATACTTGCCACTTTATGAAAAATGTATGGCTTGATGAATGAATAGGAGTACTTGTCACTTTATGACAAATGCATGGCTGATGAATGAATGGGAATGCTTGCCACTTTATGAAAAATGTATGGGTTGATGATTGGATGGGAGTACTTGCCATTTTATGACAAATGTATGGGATGATAATTTGGCACACTTGTAAATTAGTATTTATTTTAACCCAAGGACTTGTAAAGTAGTATTTATTTTAACCCAAGGACTCAATCCTTGGGTTAAAATGAATACTTATTTACAAGTATGTGTATTTCTTCCTGCAGTTTTGTTGTCGTTGTTAACTGTTAGCGTGTGTGTAATAAATGTAATTGTGTGTGTAAATGTGTGTTTGTGTGTATCATTGATTTTTTTTTCCGTGGAAGGGTGTGTGATGAATAAATGTGCGTGTAGGAAAATTGTGTGTGTGTGTGTGTGTGTGTGTTGTGTGTGTGTGTGTGTGTGTGTGTGTGTGTGTGTGTGTGTGTGTGTGTGTGTGTGTGTGTGTGTGTGTGTGTGTGTGTGTGTGTGTGTGTAAAACAAAAAGCAGTCTGCTGTTGGTTCAGTGGGACCAAACTGAGAAAGGGATGGATGGATGGATGGATGGGGGGATGTGTGGTCAGTGATAGGTCTTACATAAGTAGAAAGGTAAGTATTTGAAAGAATTGGACAAGATTTGGAAGGGAGAGGGGTGTAGAATTTGGTAGGAAATGACCCGACCTCAACAGAACTGGTGCAGGTGAGTAGAATATCTTACTACTGTGTTCAAGCTTTCTATAAAATGCTGTAACAGAAATATCACCCTATCAGTGACTGAACAGACTTTGTTGAGTATCTTTTATTCTTGATTATGGAATGCTTAGATTTTGTTTTGCATAGGTAAGGCATATGTTTTGGATATCGGATGTTCTACTGTCACATTGGAGTAGTTGTGTTTTGGCTTCAGCAGGTAATAGGTCAGCAGAAAAGTGGAATAGGGTCTAGACATTGTAACTGAATGTTTAGGTTTAGGCATAAGCTAACATCAGGTGTTTTGTTGTCACAGGGGACATATTTATAGAAATGTTAGCTCTTACGACGTGATTGAATAGACATGTTCGGCCTGAAGCCAACCTTTATCAGTTATCTTCTGCTGTATGAAGATCTGAAGTTTTGCTGTTCCCCCCATCCCCCCAACACCTACATTTTTGAGGACTTTGCACCACTTTCATCATGCCAAATGTTTGTGTAGATGTTGTTTTTGTGATTAAGTCCGCTGTGTTCGGTAACATTGGTCAGTGCGCAGTCTGCATACTTCATGTCTGTACGTATGTTCTGGTGATTTACGTCCAGTGTGTTCAGTAACCTAAGTCAATGAGCTCTATTTGTATTTTGTTTTATTTTCTTTTTGTTTGCTTTTGCTCACCTGTTGGTAATCTATGTCAGCTTGTCAGTCACAGTGTGTCACATGAGATTGAAAGTGATTGTCCATGTAGTAGTATAGTTGGGCCTTGGCTTGTTAATGCTTTGTCATTTAGGAGCTGGAAATAATAAACTAGAAGTTCAGGTTTCTTTCTTGCTTTAGGTTTTGGTTTTGTATTTATTTCATCATTACAAAATTGAAAATATGGTCATTTATCGAGTTGTAGTTATAAAAGTAAAAATGAATTGCCTTGTAGTTTATCTGTTAGAAGGTAGGATGGGGTGGAAAAGGAGCGGGCGGTGGTGTGGGGGGTGGGGGGAGATTGGGTGGCTATTCCAAATGGAGTATGGTGGGTGAATACTGGTTCAGAGTTTGTCATTGCAGTGTGATCTTTCTCTCTTGTTTACTTTCACTTCAGATTTTTTTTACTCACGATTTATTACAAGGTTCTGTTGGGTTGTCCTTGTTCCTGTTTGAAATCAGTCATGCTTATATCTTAACATCTCATAGTGCTGATTGCTAATACTTCCTGCTCTTCATTTATCCTGCCACTTAACTTTAAACTGCTGGGAGCATCATAGGAAGAAACAGCTATGAGTCTACGGCAATATGTTAGGCCAGCAAGCTGGTTGTGGGTGTTTGGTTACTTAAGAAAATAAAACAACGCTCGCTAATTACAAGTTATGAAATAGAGTCAGTCTTCCTGAAATCATTATCTGAGAGACAAGATCCTAGTAGCTAATCGTAAGTTGTTAAATGAGGTCAGTCTTTCTTAAATCTTAATTTAAGAATCAACTTGCTAACTACAGGTTATTAAATCGGATCCATACCAGATCAAGATGGAAGACAATAAATCAAACATTGAAGAAGGTGACTAACCTTGATCTCGCTGTTCTGATGCATACATATACACGTGTTAAAAGTGGCTGTGAAGAAGTAGACTGAATGTACATAATTGAGGTGTTCACATCGGACATTTGCCTCAGTTGTTGAAATATGTCATTGTTGTGAAGGTAAGAAAATTTTTAATTTCAAAATTTGCAGGAGGCGAAGAAAGGTTTGAGGGTGGGGTTGGGGTGACAGGTAGTTAATGAGGTGGGATGTTGTGCACTATAGACTGTTTGCATTGACAGTTAGATTATGTTTGATGATGTTCATACTTTGATACATATATTTAGGTATTTCATAGTTCTAGATGTTTAATGACGTTCATGTTTTGATGCATATATTTAGGTTAGTTATTTCATAGTTCTAAAATTATGTTTAATGACGTTCATGTTTTGCTACATGTATTTAGGTATTTCATAGTTATAAAATTATATGTTTAATGACGTTCATGTTTTGATACATACATGTATATTTAGGCTAGTTGTTTCATAGTTCTAAAATTATGTTTAATGACGTTCATGTTTTGATACATATATTTAGGTTAGTTATTTCATAGTTAAAAAAATATATGTTTAATGACGTTCATGTTTTGATGCATATATTTAGGTATTTCATAGTTCTAAAATTATATGATTAATGACGTTCATGTTTTGATACATATATTTAGGCTAGTTATTTCATGGTTCTAAAATTATGTGTTTAATGACGTTTATGTTTTGATACATATATTTAGGCTAGTTATTTCATAGTTCTAAAATCATATGTTTAATGACGTTCATGTTTTGATACATGTATTTAGGTATTTCATAGTTATAAAATTACATGTTTAATGACGTTCATGGTTTGATACATATTTTTAGGCTAGTTATTTCATAGTTCTAAAATTACGTGTTTAATGACTTTCATGTTTTGATACATATATTTAGTTATTTCATAGTTCTAAAATTATGTGTTTAATGACGTTCATGTTTTGATACATATATTTAGGCTAGTTATTTCATAGTTCTAAAATTATGTGTTTAATGACGTTCTTGTTTTGATACATATATTTAGGTATTAATTTTATAGTTCTAAAATTACATGTTTAATGACGTTCATGTTTTGATACATATATTTAGGCTAGTTATTTCATAGTTCTAAAATTACGTTTAATGACTTTCATGTTTTGATACATATATTTAGGCTAGTTATTTCATAGTTCTAAAATTACATGTTTAATGACGTTCATGTTTTGGTACATATATTTAGGCTAGTTATTTCATAGTCCTAAAATTATATGTTTAATGACGTTTATGATTTGATACATATATTTAGGATAGATAGATATTTCATAGTTCTAAAAGTATATGTTTAATACTGGTTTGATACTTGTATATACATGTATTTGGGGTAGGCATTTCATAGTTCTAAAATTATATCGTTAATAATGTTCATGGTATGATGTATACATTTAGGCCAGGTATTTTACAATTCTAAAATTATGTTTGATAATGTTCATGGTTTGCTGCACATATATATTTAGGTTAGGTATGTCATAGTTCTAAAAGTATTATGTTTAATAATGTTCATGGTGTGATAGATATTTAGGCTAGATATTTTATAGTTCTAGTTTTTTTTTAAAAGAAGTTTCAGTCTTCTCCCACAGAGTAAGAATAGTTAAACTTTATGGGCTTTTTTTTAAACGAATCTACTAATGTCGTTCCTTTCTTGATTGAAATTATCAATGTTTTATTTTTCAGAAACAGTTTTTTTGTTTTCCTTCCATTCCAGTCTGTGAGTAGATGTCGCGCCAGCAGGCAGCAAAAAGTGTGTGTGGTGTTTTACAGTGATTTTATCGTGGTTCTATTTGGTTTTATGCATTGAATTTTGTATGTTTGTTGCTTTGAAATCCGGACACACGGTGATGTATATATTTTTTTTAAAATTTTGAATATTTTACCAGATAATCCGATTTTAAAGTTTTTATACCTACTTTTCATCATTTTAATTCAGCCGCTCAAGTCGGACATTTTATCTGTGAATTGTGTTTACACCTTAGCCTACTGTGTTCGCCCAACGCTACAGCTTCCAAACCTTTGTGTTCTGCGTTCTCTGGATTTTAGTGTTGTGAACTGACCAACCCACACACCAACCTGCAAGTGTCTTCCTCTCCTGCCTGGCTCGCAATTATGGACCCGTCTTTTATAAAACAAATTGGACTGACACTTTTTAAACACAGCAAATGCTACCTCGGTGGAGGCGTCTACCAGCGCATACGTACATTGGGGCTGTGTAGCAAGCCCCGCACTGCGCGATCCTGTCGTGGTGGACGTCTCCACCGTCTTTGGCACAACCTGCCTCCTGCCCGACGCCACTTTTCGTCTCCTGCTTCTTCTTCTCCTCCACTGCCCCTGCCCTTGACCTCGCTGCTGCAAGCTTTGTCTCCTCCTCTGCCGTCTTCGCCTTCGCCTTCTGTCCTGATGGTGCCGCCTTCGCCTTCTGTCCCGCCTGTGCCGCTCTCGCTTTCTGTCCCGTTGGTGCCGCCTTCGTCGCCACCTCAGCCGCCACCATATGACTGTGATAGGCTGAAACTATGCCTTTTTAATGCTCAGTCGGCATGCACTGGTGACAAAGCCGATGTTATTGCTGACTTTGTCGCAGATGAGCATGTTGACATTGCTTTTATCACGGAGACATGGCTTAACCCCCTTGGTCACGAACCTATACTTGCTAGCCTCACTCCGAGTGGTTACAGGCTTGCTTCTTTCCATCGCTCATCCCGAGGTGGCGGTATCGCCATCCTCTACAACGACTCACTCCATTCCCGCCTATCTTTCTCGCAGTCTCTGCCTTTCTCCCATCCTTCTTTCGAGCACGTTGAAGTATCCTTCCAATCCACCCCTCACCCCATCACCTTCTCCTGTGTCTATCGACCCCCACCTAGCTCTGCCAACAAACTCACCACATCCATGTTTCTCTCTGACTTTGACCAATTGCTTGACCACTACTGCCTCTTACCTGGAAATCTCATCATTCTAGGTGATATCAATGTCCACTATGACAACACTCACCGTTATGACACAAGACATATCATCAACTCTCTGTCCAATCATAATATGACTCAACACATTTCTGAACCAACCCATCAAAAAGGTCACATTCTTGACTGGATCATTTCTCGTGATCATCACAATTCCGCTACTGACAACTGCTTAGTTCTTTCTACCTGTCTAACTTCAGCCCTTCCATCTGACCACTCTGCAATTCTCTGTTCTCTCGACATTTCTCCTCCTTCCCGTACCATGCGCACAGTGACTCGACGCAATCTCAAATCTATCGACCTCTCCACATTTTCATCTGATGCCTCCCGTCTCCTTTCTGAAAAGTCACATAACCTTGCCGATGAATTCTATACTACTCTCCACCATCTTCTGGACACTCATGCTCCAGCCACAACCCGTCTTTTACCTGACCGCCCCCCTACCCCCTGGCTCACTCATGAGATCGCCTGTGCAAAACGTGCCCGCCGCAGAGCAGAGCGCCGCTGGCGCAAATCCAAACTCACTGTACACAGGCAACTTTTCCAAGCCTCTAAAACAAAAGTATCCACCCTCATTGCATCAGCAAAAACAAGCTATTTCCAAACCAAAATCCTGAATGCCTCTTCTTCAAAAGAACTCTTTACAACCATGAATCATCTCCTTGGCACACGAAAAGATTTACCTCTCCCAACAAAACATACAAATGAAGAACTCCCATCTGTATTCTCCAACTATTTCACCACCAAAATACAAACTCTTCGTGACAGGCTTGACAGGACACCCTGTCAACCATGCCCACCTGACCCTTCCTTCTCTGGCACACCTCTTACTACTTTTACCCCAGTCTCACAAGAAGAAATTCTCAACACAATCAGATCCATGTCGTTCAAAACCTGCGAACTGGATCCTCTTCCAGGTTCTGTCTACGCCAACTGTCTCCCTACTCTCCTCCCATTCATCACTGACATCATCAACACTTCTCTTCAAACTGGAACTGTCCCAGATTCTTTCAAGTCTGCTATTGTTCACCCTCTCCTCAAGAAACACAATTTAGATCCAAATGAACTGAAAAATTACCGGCCTATCTCTAATCTCTCTTTCTTGTCAAAACTCCTTGAAAAAGTCGTCCTCAACCAGCTGAACTCTCACCTGTCTGCCAACAATCTCCTCAATCCTTTCCAGTCAGCCTACCGCCAGTGCCATAGCACTGAAACTGCCCTACTACACATTCTCAACAATCTCCTCCTTGCAACTGATAATGGCAAAGTCTCTCTCCTCACACTCCTTGATCTGTCTGCAGCCTTTGATACCATTGATCATGGTATTCTCCTTTCTAGACTTCATCATACTTTTGGCATCTCTGACATTGCTCTGTCTTGGTTCACTTCATACCTATCAAACAGAAAACAAACCGTTCTCATCAATGGCACTTACTCTCAACCTGCATACCTGACCTGTGGTGTTCCACAAGGATCTGTCCTTGGCCCTGTTCTTTTCACTCTTTACACCTCCCCCCTGTCCACCATCACCAACTCCCATTCTATAAAACACCACTTCTATGCTGATGACACCCAACTTCAAGACAGTGACTCACCTGATAATATACAGCGCCTGTTGACTCGCACCACTGAGTGTTACTCGGACATTAAGAACTGGATGACACACAATAGACTTCAGCTTAATGACGACAAAACAGAAGCTATCCTCATTGGCACCCGTCAGAAACTTTCTCAGCTGCCTCCTCTTTCTCTCCCATTATGTAACACATCAGTCCCAATTTCTGATTCAGCTAAAAAACCTTGGTGTCTGCATTGACTCTACCCTCTCCATGAACAACTTTGTTTCTCAAACTGCCAGATCCTGCTACTATCATCTCCATCGTATAAAGCTGATCAGGAAGTATCTCTCTGTCGAAACAACTGCAAAACTCGTTCTCTCCTTCATAATGTCTCGCATTGACTATTGCAATTCACTCCTGTCTGGTCTTCCTGCCTCCACCATTCACATCCTACAGCGCATTCAAAACAATGCTGCACGCCTTGTACTCAAAAAGAAAAAAGCTGACCACATATCTCCTCTCCTGGCACAACTTCACTGGCTCCCTGTATCAAAGCGCATACAGTACAAACTAGACACCATGTGCTACAAAAGCCTCAATAACGCAGCCCCCGATTACCTGTCAAGCCTACTTGAGATCTATGTTCCCTCACGTACCCTCCGCTCTGCCTCTGATCCTCTGACTCTTCGCTTTCCACGCACTAAGCTCAATACCTATGGTCCACGAGCCTTCTCTGTTTCTGGTCCACTCTCCTGGAACAAACTTCCTCTCTCAGTCCGTCAGCAACCTACTTTTGTCTCCTTCAAGTCCGCTCTCAAAACTCACCTTTTCTCTCCTGCATAAAATCCTAACCTCACTCAACCCTCCCCTCTGCAGCCTGTCTCCGCTCGGAGGGAACCACATGGTTATAATATATAATTGTATGCTATGCTCTCTATAATTTTCCATTGCTTTTATTCTTGCTTTTATTGCTTTTATTCTTTCTCCCCATTTATAGCCATGCGTGTGTGTGGGGGTGTGTGTGTGTGTGTGTGTGTGTGTGTGTGTGTGTGTGTGTGTCTGTATGTGTGCGTGCGTGTGTGTGCGAGCGTGCGTGCCTGCGTGTGTGTCTGCTTCAGCGCTTAGATTTGATTTTATCAAGATTTTGCGCTATATAAATATTGTAATTATTATTATTATTATTATTATTTGCATCTGAGACTTTGCGGAGGAGGTGACAGACTGGAGGTGAAGGAGGGAGCCAGAATCGAGGGCTGAAGTGTGAATTCTTTACAGTTTTGTACCTTTAAGATACCTGGTGGATGCTATTTTCTGTTCACCATAATGTATTGTAGATTTACATACCTGGTGGTTGATATTTTCCGTTCACTAGTGACGTGTCCTGTAGATTTAGTTACCTGGTGATTGATATTTTTTTTTGTTCACCAGTGACATGTCCTGTAGATTAACATACCTGATTTTTGATATTTTCTGTCAACCACTGACGTGTCGTGTAGATATATTACCAGGTGATTGATATTTTTAGTTCACCAGTGACGTGTCCTGTAGATATTTACATTCCTGGTGATGGATATTTTTTGTTCACCAGTGATGTGTTCTGTAGATATACATATCTGGTCATTTATATTTTTTGTTCACCAGTGTCGTGTCCTGTAGATATAGTTACCCGGTGATTGATCTTTTTTGTTCACCAGTGACGTGTCTTGAAGATTTACATACCTGATGATTAATTTTTTCTGTTCACCAGTGACGTGTCCTGTCCAGATATACATACCTGGTGATTGATATTTTCTGTTCACCAGTGACATGACCTGTAAATTTACATACCTGGTGATTGATATTTTCTGTCCACCAGTGACATGTCCTGTCCAGATATACATACCTGGTGATTGATATTTTCTGTCCACCAGTGACGTGCCCTGTCCAGATATACATACTTGGTGATTGATATTTTCTGTTCACCAGTGACACGTCCTGTAGATTTACATACCTGGTGATTGATATTTTCTGTTCACCAGTGACATGTCCTGTAGATTTACATATCTGGTGATTGATATTTTCTGTTCACCAGTGACATGTCCTGTAGATTTACATACCTGGTGATTGATATTTTCTGTTCACCAGTGACATGACCTGTAGATTTACATACCTGGTGATTGATATTTTCTGTTCACCAGTGACATGACCTGTAGATTTACATACCTGGTGATTGATATTTTCTGTTCACCAGTGACATGTCCTGTAGATTTGCATACCTGGTGATTGATATTTTCTGTTCAACAGTGACACGTCCTGTCCAGATTTGCATACCTGGTGATTGATATTTTCTGTTCACTATTGACATGACCTGTACATTTACATACCTGGTGATTGATATTTTCTGTTCACCAGTGACACGTCCTGTAGATTTACATACCTGGTGATTGATATTTTCTGTTCACCAGTGACATGACCTGTAGATTTACATACTTGGTGGTTGATATTTTCTGTTCACCAGTGACATGACCTGTAGATTTACATACCTGGTGGTTATTTTCTGTTCACCAGTGACATGACCTGTAGATTTACATACCTGGTGATTGATATTTTCTGTTCACCAGTGACATGTCCTGTAGATTTACATACCTGGTGGTTGATATTTTCTGTTCACCAGTGACATGACCTGTAGATTTACATACTTGGTGGTTGATATTTTCTGTTCACCAGTGACATGACCTGTAGATTTACATACCTGGTGGTTGATATTTTCTGTTCACCAGTGACATGACCTGTAGATTTACATACTTGGTGGTTGATATTTTCTGTTCACCAGTGACATGTCCTGTCCAGATTTACATACCTGGTGGTTGATATTTTCTGTTCACCAGTGACGTGTCCTGTAGATTTACATACCTGGCGATTGATATTTTCTGTTCACCAGTGACATGTTCTGTCCAGATTTACATACCTGGTGATTGATATTTTCTGTTCACCAGTGACATGACCTGTCCAGATTTACATACCTGGTGATTGATATTTTCTGTTCACCAGTGACATGACCTGTAGATTTACATACCTGGTGATTGATATTTTCTCTTCACCAGTGACATGACCTGTAGATTTACATACTTGGTGATTGATATTTTCTGTTCACCAGTGACATGTCCTGTAGATTTACATACCTGGTGATTGATATTTTCTGTCCAGCAGTGACGTGTCCTGTAGATTTACATACTTAGTGATTGATATTTTCTGTTCACCAGTGACATGACCTGTAGATTTACATACCTGGTGATTGATATTTTCTGTTCACCAGTGACATGACCTGTAGATTTACATACTTGGTGATTGATATTTTCTGTTCACCAGTGACATGTCCTGTAGATTTACATACCTGATGATTGATATTTTCTGTTCACCAGTGACATGTCCTGTAGATTTACATACCTGGTGATTGATATTTTCTGTTCACCAGTGACATGACCTGTAGATACCTGGTGATTGATATTTTCTGTTCACCAGTGACATGTCTTTAGATACCTGGTGATTGATATTTTCTGTTCACCAGTGACATGACCTGTAGATTTACATACTTGGTGATTGATATTTTCTGTTCACCAGTGACGTGTCCTGTCCAGATTTACATACCTGGTGATTGATATTTTCTGTCCATCAGTGACATGTCCTATCCAGATTTACATACCTGGTGATTGATATTTTCTGTCCATCAGTGACATGTCCTATCCAGATTTACATACCTGGTGATTGATATTTTCTGTTCACCAGTAACATGTCCTGTCCAGATGGCTGAAAACCCTGGTGGTGATGTTTCAAGACAGTTCATGATGATGGAAATGGACAGAAAACTAAGATAAGTGATTTTGTGTTGGGTCTGGTGTCGTTCTATTTGTGTCACATAGAAAAACAATGTTTCCTTGTTCTCATGTTGGCCTCTTCATGTGTTGTATATTTCATATTTTATATTTGATTTGCAATGAATTTTCTCTGTGTTGAGATATTGCCACATACTTACATGTAATGTGTGTACAGATCTATCTAAGAAGTGTTTATATGCTTTTGTTTATTGTCTGTTGTTTAGGAGAGTGCTGCTTTTATCTGCGCGCGTGCGCGCGTGTGTGTGTGTGTGTTTGTGAATACATGCTGTGTTTCTGATACTTTATTACTGATGTATTTCTAATACTGTTATTACTGCATGATGCATTTCTAATATGCTATTACTGTTATTACTGTTGTATTTCTAATACTGTTATTATTACTGCATGATGCATTTCTAATACTGTTATTGCTGATGTTGTTATTGATGAAAGCACAAGGTCTGTTCAGTACCAATGACGGTAGTGGGCAGATGTTTTTTTGTGTGTTTAAGCTTTGACTTAAGTTGATTATTTTTTAAGCTGGCTGCTATACCTAGATTTGCTGCTGTTTAAGTCATCAAACTTCAGATTTGCTGCTGTTTAAAGCATCAAACTTTAGATTTGCTGTTATAAATGTCATCGTTATTATCCTCCAGGAACAGTGCTATTCGGAAAAGAAGGGGTTGACAGAAGGAAAAAGTGGACGGGTAACATGGCAGATTGGAGCGGTGAAAGTTTCACTGCAGGCTGTTCTCTGCAACCCTGGAACTTGCCCACAACTGGGAGAGGTAAAGGTAAACGGTGCAGCGTTCTTTGTTTCAGTACCCCAATGACCCTGGAGGGTTGTAGGATCAGTAATGATAAGTGTTAATATGGAAGTTGTTGTTGTAATGCTGCGGTTGTTTTGTTGCTTTGTTGTGATGCTTGTCTGTAATTCCTGTTATTATTGTTGTTGGTTTTGATCTTATCCGTGTTGTTGTTAACTAATTTTAGTCCTTTTCTCCCACTGGCTGAAGGAACAGGGAAGTTTTAGTCTTTTTCTCCTAATTTTTGTATTTGGTGTTTGTTTGTTTGTGATCTTACATTTACGCTTGACAAAGGCCAGTTGGCCGAAAATTTGCGCTTGTCTTGTCTGGTTGTATTGAATGTGCGTTCTAATTCTGTTTTCGTTATTTTCCTAGTTCCTGTTTGCTTGAACGTGGGCAGTCGCACTTGTTTTGGATTCTTACTGATGCTATTTTTGTTGTTGTTGTTGTTCTAACAGTACAGGGGGTTAATTGGGATGATTTACATTTGTTCTGGAATTAAAGGATTAAATTTGGGTTCTGTAGTTTAAGGTTTGGGTGTGATTAATATGGGGGCTGTTGCTTTTTATGCTGCTGTTGTTTTGAGTGAGTTGTTGAATCTGTGTGTGTGTGTGTGTGTGTGTGTGTGTGTGATAATACGGTTATTACTGATGTTGTTGTTTATAAAAGCACAGGTGTTTACTCAATCTGAGTGTCAGAAGTGGGCAGACGTATCCATTTTCCATTTTCCATTTCACTGCTTTTTCTCTCCTCTGTTTTCAATGCGCACAAAACTCAGCTGGTTGTCTTGTCCTCAGAAACAAAAATTTGATGTCAGTTCTCTCTTTTACTCTCTGCACTGGTTGCCTGTTCTGAATATAAGCTGGATACCTTGTGTTCCAAATCTTTTCACCAGACTGCTCCGTCAGACCTTTGTGACAACATCGATATTTATACACCAACTTGCACCTTGCGCTAAGTTTCAGATACTCTTTCTCTTCAGGCTCCTAGCTTTAAACCATCAACTGTCGGCCAGCGTTCTTTTGCTGTTTTGGGATCATCTGCCTGGAATAAACTTCCATTTTCCCTTCGTCTATCACCTGTCCTTTCTGCTTTTAAATTCAATTTAAGAACGCATCCCTTTTCCTGACAATGAAATCTGCAACTGCCTTTTTTACATCATTTTGTGTATGTGGTTGTATTTTTCCCGCGTGTTGTAAGGTGGTCTGCATTGATTGTGTGTGAATTTCTGGTGCATGGGTGCGCTTTGATTTGAATTGTCAAGCTTTGGCGCCGTCTAAATACTGTAATGATTAATATTATGATTTAGAGTTGAATATTGTTAATGTTGGCTGCTGCACTTAAGGTTTGTTGCTGTTATATCATTGATATCTACCAGGCAACAGTGCTGTGGAAAAGAAGGAGATAGAAAGAAACTCTAGGGAGAGCTAGACAACAGAAGGTCTTCAGAGAAGTAACCCCCTTTAGACAAGTGTTTCGGCCCTGAACTCCTTACACTCTCGGGGGGGCCGGGCCACATCCAGGTCATGACTCCTGGATGCCCTTCTGCTGTTGTCTATTTTTTTTTTTTTTTTCCCACGCCGGGGATCGAACCTGGGCGATTCTGCGCTTCAGAACTGCGGTACGCGGTTTTACCAATGTGCTAACGGGGCACACATCATCTGTAGGGAATTTAATCCTTATGAAGTTCACTTTTTTGGTTCCTCCTTGCCCAGATCCAGCTTGAGCTCCTTTCTGCTGCCTCTGCCATCGCTTTAAGGGCTCTAGTCCTCTTCTTCCCAGAAATGGCGAGTTGTTTCATGAGATCATAAGCGGAGGTGCCCACAAACCCTCTTGCCCCGACCTCTATGGCGAAGATTTTGACCCGCAGACCTGCTTTCTTCAGGGTGCTGGCAAGACCGGCGTATTTTTCGGTCTTGTAGATATGTGCTTCTTCCATTCTGCTTTCGTATGGCACAGTGAGTTCTATCAGAATCACTTGTTTCGAGGAGTCAGAGTGGAGAGCGATGTCTGGTCTCATGCCTGTCTTGCTGATGACATCTGGGTAATTTCTCCACTCTGGGAGGTCTGCTGTACACTCCCAGTCGACTGCTCCATCCAGAAGACCCTTTGGCAATGTGCTGGTTGTCATAGCCCTTTCGGGCCAGACCTGTTTCCCTCCTGCTTTGTAGAACGTTGTCATAGCAATTGGTGCGTTTGGGGTCATGGTTTTTTCGCTAACCACATCTGTGATCACTTTCAGAACTTGGTTGTGCCTCCATGTATACCTTCCTTGGGCTAGCGCTACTTTGCAAGAGCTTAGGACATGTTCCACTGTTTGTTTCTTCTGACAGAGCGGACATGCTGGGTCTTCTGCTTTCCCCCATTTCACTAAGTTTGCATTCGAGGGGAGCAGGTCATATACAGATCTGAGGAGGAAGCTTATCCTTAGAGGAGCCATGTGCCACATATCGTTCCAGCTGAGACTTCTTTGGAGTGCACTGTCCCATGTTGTCCATTGCCCCTGTTGACCTTGCTGGACTGCCTTCTGCACTCTTTTGACATCTTCTTCTTCCTTCAACTCCTGTATGATCATGTCTCTTTTTTCCTTCCCTTTGGCTTTGGACCACCACTGCATTTTTGTTGCTCCCAGTCCCTGTCTGTTGGTTTGCGTGTGTCCAATTATTTCTTTGATGCTGAGGTTTCTCTTGGCATTGTTTACAGCCTCTTGGACTTTCCACTTTCTGCCAGTTCTCAGCTTTGGGATGAACTGCTCTCACGATATTGTCCTCCGATTCCTCCAGCATGCTCAACAGTCTTGCTTTTCCAACTTTGTATTCCTCCACTATGGATTTGAGAGGTAGCTTCAGCATTGCTTGACGACAGTAGAATGCAACATCAGTGAGACCAGGTGGGACACCGAGCCATTTTCTTGTGTATTTGTTGATTTTGGCTTCCATTGCTTCGACTGTGCTGGTGCAAATGTCATAGATTAGCAGTGGCCACAGCAGCTTTGGTATCAGCATGAACTGTAGACACCAGACTTTGTATTTGCCTGGCAGTCCGCAGTTATCTATTTTCTTCAGGCCTTCTTCTGCTGTTTGCTTGGTTTCACATCCCCTTTGTGTGTCTTTCAGGGAGTCATCATACCATGTTCCGAGACTTTTTACTGGCTCTTCTGTGACAGTGGGGATGGCTTGGTTGGCTACCATGAATTTGACTGAATCTGCCACTTTTCCTTTTCGCAGTGAGAGACTTCGGGATTTCTTAGGTTTGAACCTCATTCTTGAAGAGGCCACCAGCTCATCCAGCTGCTTTAAGATTTGGTGTGTCTCTTCCTCATCCGTGGACAAGACTGTTGTGTCATCCATGAAAGCTTTCAGAGGAGGCATCTGGTATCCATCTCCCAGATTCACTGGACCTGAACTCTTCATTGCAGCTTTCAAGATGACTTCCATTGCCAACACGAACAGTATGGGAGAGATTGCACATGTGTGTACCGATCATCTAAGAAGTGTTTTATATGCTTTATGTTTATTTGTTCTGTTGTTTAGGAAGAGTGCAGCTTTTATCTGCCGCGCGAGCGCGCGTGTTGGTGTTGTTGTGTGTTTTGTGAATACAGAGCTATGTAGTTTCTTGATACTTAATTACTGAATTTATTTCTAATATTTCTGTTATTACTGGCATGATGCATTTCTAATATGCTATTACTGTATTATTAACTGTTGTATTTCTAATACTGTTATTATTACTCTCATGATCATTTCAAATACGTTTATTTGCTGATGTTTGTTAATGGATGAAAGCACAAGGTCTGTTCCAGTACCAATGACGTGTAGTTGCAGATGTATTTTTGTGTGTTTAAGCTTGACTAATTTATATTTTTTTAAGCTGGCCTGTCAATATCCTATGATTTTGCTCTGATATAAGTCAACAAACTTCAGATTTGCTGCTGTTTAAAAGAGCATCAAACTTAGATATGTGGCTGTTATAAATGTCATCGTTATTTCCTCCAAGAACATTGCATATTCGGAAAAGAATGGGTTGACAGAAGGGAGAAAAGTGGACGGGTAACATGGCAGATTGGAGCTTAGGTAAAGTATCACTGCAGGCTGTTTCACAGCAACCCTGGAACGTGTGCCCACAACTGGGAGAGAGGTAAGGGAGTAAACTTAGCTGCGTTCATTGTTTTCAGTACCCCCAATGACCCGGAGGGTTGTTAAGGATCAGTATGATAAGTGTTTAATATGAAGTTGTTGTTGTAATTCAGCTGTTGTTTTTTGCTTTGATTTGAGATGCTTTTCTGTAATTCCCTGTTATTATTGTTGTTGTTTTTGATCTATCCGTGTATGTTCGTTAACTAATTTTAGGTCCTTTTCCCTCCCCTGGCTGAAGGAACAGGAAGTTTTAGTCTTTTTCCTCCTAATTTTTGTATTTGGTGTTTGTTTGTTTGTGATCTTACATTTACGCTTGACAAAGGCCAGTTGGCCGAAAATTTGCGCTTGTCTTGTCTGGTTGTATTGAATGTGCGTTCTAATTCTGTTTTCGTTATTTTCCTAGTTCCTGTTTGCTTGAACGTGGGCAGTCGCACTTGTTTTGGATTTTTTACTGATGCTATTTTTGTTTTGTTGTTGTTCTAAACAGTACAGGGGGTTAATTGGGATGATTTACATTTGTTCTGGAATTAAAGGATTAAATTTGGGTTCTGTATTTTTAAGGTTTGGGTGTGATTAATATGGGGGCTGTTGCTTTTTATGCTGCTGTTGTTTTGAGTGAGTTGTTGAATCTGTGTGTGTGTGTGTGTGTGTGTGTGGTGATAATACGGTTATTACTGATGTTGTTGTTTATAAAAGCACAGGTGTTTACTCAATCTGAGTGTCAGAAGTGGGCAGACGTATCCATTTTCCATTTCCATTTCACTGCTTTTTCTCTCCCTCTGTTTTCAATGCGCACAAAACTCAGCTGGTTGTCTTGTCCTAAAGAAACAAAAATTTGATGTCAGTTCTCTCTTTTACTCTCTGCACTGGTTGCCTGTTCTGAATATAAGCTGGATACCTTGTGTTCCAAATCTTTTCACCAGACTGCTCCGTCAGACCTTTGTGACAACATCGATATTTTTACACCAACTTGCACCTTGCGCTAAGTTTCAGATACTCTTTCTCTTCAGGCTCCTAGCTTTAAACCATCAACTGTCGGCCATGCGTTCTTTTGCTGTTTTGGGATCATCTGCCTGGAATAAACTTCCATTTTTCCCTTCGTCTATCACCTGTCCTTTCTGCTTTTAAATTCAATTTAAGAACGCATCCCCTTTTCCTGACAATGAAATCTGCAACTGCCTTTTTTACATCATTTTGTGTATGTGGTTGTATTTTTTCCCGCGTGTTGTAAGGTGGTCTGCATTGATTGTGTGTGAATTTCTGGTGCATGGGTGCGCTTTGATTTGAATTGTCAAGCTTTGGCGCCGTCTAAATACTGTAATGATTAATATTATGATTTAGAGTTGAATATTGTTAATGTTGGCTGCTGCACTTAAGGTTTGTTGCTGTTATATCATTGATATCTACCAGGCAACAGTGCTGTGGAAAAGAAGGAGATAGAAAGAAACTCTAGGGAGAGCTAGACAACAGAAGGTCTTCAGAGAAGTAACCCCCTTTAGACAAGTGTTTCGGCCCTGAACTCCTTACACTCTCGGGGGGGCCGGGCCACATCCAGGTCATGACTCCTGGATGCCCTTCTGCTGTTGTCTATTTTTTTTTTTTTTTCCCACGCCGGGATCGAACCTGGGCGATTCTGCGCTTCAGAACTGCGGTACGCGGTTTTACCAATGTGCTAACGGGGCACACATCATCTGTAGGGAATTTAATCCTTATGAAGTTCACTTTTTTGGTTCCTCCTTGCCCAGATCCAGCTTGAGCTCCTTTCTGCTGCCTCTGCCATCGCTTTAAGGGCTCTAGTCCTCTTCTTCCCAGAAATGGCGAGTTGTTTCATGAGATCATAAGCGGAGGTGCCCACAAACCCTCTTGCCCCGACCTCTATGGCGAAGATTTTGACCCGCAGACCTGCTTTCTTCAGGGTGCTGGCAAGACCGGCGTATTTTTCGGTCTTGTAGATATGTGCTTCTTCCATTCTGCTTTCGTATGGCACAGTGAGTTCTATCAGAATCACTTGTTTCGAGGAGTCAGAGTGGAGAGCGATGTCTGGTCTCATGCCTGTCTTGCTGATGACATCTGGGTAATTTCTCCACTCTGGGAGGTCTGCTGTACACTCCCAGTCGACTGCTCCATCCAGAAGACCCTTTGGCAATGTGCTGGTTGTCATAGCCCTTTCGGGCCAGACCTGTTTCCCTCCTGCTTTGTAGAACGTTGTCATAGCAATTGGTGCGTTTGGGGTCATGGTTTTTTTCGCTAACCACATCTGTGATCACTTTCAGAACTTGGTTGTGCCTCCATGTATACCTTCCTTGGGCTAGCGCTACTTTGCAAGAGCTTAGGACATGTTCCACTGTTTGTTTCTTCTGACAGAGCGGACATGCTGGGTCTTCTGCTTTCCCCCATTTCACTAAGTTTGCATTCGAGGGGAGCAGGTCATATACAGATCTGAGGAGGAAGCTTATCCTTAGAGGAGCCATGTGCCACATATCGTTCCAGCTGAGACTTCTTTGGAGTGCACTGTCCCATGTTGTCCATTGCCCTGTTGACCTTGCTGGACTGCCTTCTGCACTCTTTTGACATCTTCTTCTTCCTTCAACTCCTGTATGATCATGTCTCTTTTTTCCTTCCCTTTGGCTTTGGACCACCCACTGCATTTTTGTTGCTCCCCAGTCCCTGTCTGTTGGTTTGCGTGTGTCCAATTATTTCTTTGATGCTGAGGTTTCTCTTGGCATTGTTTACAGCCTCTTGGACTTTCCACTTTCTGCCAGTTCTCAGCTTTGGGATGAACTGCTCTCACGATATGTCCTCCGATTCCTCCAGCATGCTCAACAGTCTTGCTTTTCCAACTTTGTATTCCTCCACTATGGATTTGAGAGGTAGCTTCAGCATTGCTTGACGACAGTAGAATGCAACATCAGTGAGACCAGGTGGGACACCGAGCCATTTTCTTGTGTATTTGTTGATTTTTGGCTTCCATTGCTTCGACTGTGCTGGTGCAAATGTCATAGATTAGCAGTGGCCACAGCAGCTTTGGTATCAGCATGAACTGTAGACACCAGACTTTGTATTTGCCTGGCAGTCCGCAGTTATCTATTTTCTTCAGGCCTTCTTCTGCTGTTTGCTTGGTTTCACATCCCCTTTGTGTGTCTTTCAGGGAGTCATCATACCATGTTCCGAGACTTTTTTTCTGGCTCTTCTGTGACAGTGGGGATGGCTTGGTTGGCTACCATGAATTTGACTGAATCTGCCACTTTTCCTTTTCGCAGTGAGAGACTTCGGGATTTCTTAGGTTTGAACCTCATTCTTGAAGAGGCCACCAGCTCATCCAGCTGCTTTAAGATTTGGTGTGTCTCTTCCTCATCCGTGGACAAGACTGTTGTGTCATCCATGAAAGCTTTCAGAGGAGGCATCTGGTATCCATCTCCCAGATTCACTGGACCTGAACTCTTCATTGCAGCTTTCAAGATGACTTCCATTGCCAACACGAACAGTATGGGAGAGATTGCACAGCCCATTGCAATGCCCACCTCTAGGTCTATCCAGTCCGTGGTGTATTCTTTGGTAGAGAACCGCATTGAGAACCCTTGGAAATACTTCCTCAGCATTGTTCGGATGTTTTCTGGGATGTGATACATTTCAAGAGCCAGCTGGATCATATCGTGTGGAACTGATCCATATGCATTCGCCAGATCAAGCCAAACTACGTCAATGTCTCTCTTCTCTGTTCTTGCTTTTTGGATGGCATCCCAAATCAACGTGGCATGTTCCAAGCATCCAGGCATTCCTGGTATGCCTCCCTTTTGGACTGACATATCCAGATACTTGTTTTCAGTCAGGTATTTTGTCAATCTTGCTGCCATAACAGAGAAGAAGATTTTCCCCTCGACGTTCAGAAGTGATATTGGCCTGAACTGATTGATGCTGCTGGAGTTCTGCTCCTTCGGAATGTACACTCCTTCAGCTCTCATCCATTGGTCGCTGATCTTCTGGTTCCTCCATGCTGATCGAATCATCTTGTGGAGCCACTCGAGCACTTTTGGGCATTTCTTGTAGAGCAGGTATGGTATTCCGTTTGGTCCAGGTGCTGACTTGGCTCTGGCTTTCTTTACTACGTTCTTCACTTCATCCAGTGTTGGTGGTTTGTTATTGAATTTTCCTTCTGGCGCTGCAGGCCAAACCAGATTTTGGATTTCAAGTGGTGCCTCGCGCCGAGAATCGGAATATGTTTCCCTGAGATGCTGCTCTAGGGTTTCCTTGCCCACTGTGAGAGTCCCTGATTTGGGTTGTTCAAACAGCTTTCTTGCAAAGTCAAAGGGATCTTTGAAGAAACGATCTTGAGTCTTCTTCTTTTTGCTCTTTCTTCGCCTTGCTGATTCCACTTTGCTGAGAGCATTGTGTTTGGCCTTCAGATCTTTCCAGAGTTCCAGGAGCCCTTGCTTCTCGAATTCTGAGGCAGTTTTCATTCGCTTTTTAAGCTTCCTTTTCTCCCTCCGGATGCTCTCCATCTGTTGCTGTCTTCTGGATTTCTGGGGAGGCGTTTTTGTCTTTGGCTGCTTCACTCCATAAGTGTCCCTGCAGATAGAGTATATGATGTCTCCGTATGTGTCAAGTTTGTGTTCCAGCGTACTGTTCCCTATTAGCGCATTCAGCTTAAGGACAAGTTCCTCATCTAATTTCTCCCATTGTTCTTTTGCACCGGCAGGCGGCAAATTGAGTTTTCCACGTTTGGCGTTAAGAGCTTGTGCAAAATCCGCATCAGAACCGTCAGCGTGGATGTCCTCGGCACTATGGTTTAATTCCTGGCCTTGGTCATCCAACGTCTCACCTGCTATCGCAGTGCGCTGCTGCTGGTTCGTATGTGTCTTCAAACAGCCCATTTTTGTCCTGTGGATCTTCATGCCGCGCTTGGTGGTGAATCTCCTTCCACACGCACACGGAAATTCCAACTGGTCATTAATCATGGTCCGTTGTGCGTTTCCAGTCGTGATGGAGTCAGTGCCGATGGATTCATCATTCTCTCCCCCTTTCGGTGAATCCTGGGAGCATCTTTCATTTGGAAAACTCGTGGCATGTTATCAAAGGCAAGGTGGGAAGCCAACCCACAAAGCCCGCAGATCTAGTCTTTCCCAGTGTCCTTCGGTCTTTCCCGAATACAGAACAGACAAAATTTGACAGACAACTTGACAGATTGGACCGGAGAGAGCTTCACTGAATCCTCGTCACTGTAAGCCAGGCACTTGCCCATAACTGTAAGAGGTGAAGGTAAGTTGTGCAACATTCATCAGTACAGTGTTTCACAGACCCTTGAGGTTTGCAGGCTCAGTCAGGATAGGATATCAATATTGAAACAACTGTTTTTGATAATGCTGTTGTTGTCTTATGATTGTTTTTATTGCTGTTAATGTTGTTGTTGTTTTTGATATAAGGATAGAATATTGATATTGAGGCTACTGTTTCAATGCTGCTGTTTTTGTTTTGATGTTTTGTTGTGATTGTTTGTATTCCTGTTGTTGTTGCTGTCGTTTTTTATATCACTGGTGTTCTTGTTGTTCACGAATGCTGTCTGTTGTTGTTGTTGATAGTATTGTTGTTGACAGCACAGGTGTTTTGTTCTGATGACTGACAACAGTGGAATGCGAACTCCATTGTACAATCAGTTTGATAAGTCGTGTAATAAAAATCCTATTAGGAATAATCATGATGAGGACAAGGAACAGAATCAACAGAAAAAGAGCAGAAGAACAGTGTGGATTTGTCGAAGGGAAAAGAACTATTAATGCCATATATAAGAATATGAACATCGCGACCAGTGGGGTAATCAAACATAACATCAGACTCCCAGTCACTTCTGGGTTATTGTTATTTTTGTATAAAGCCCAGCCGACTGCGTATAGCCATATCAGTCTATAACCGTTTCAAAACATACACAATAAATAAATAAATTGAAAAGAAAAATAAGTACACATATCAATGCATTTGCGCACATAATGAAGGAGATGCCCCAATCCATCCAATTTATCACACAGAGGATTTAAAAAACATATCTCAATACAAAGTTAAACATAATTAAGGACACTAAATCATATAACAAAAGGCCTAAATTACCTGAAATTGCTACCACAAATCTCATTTCCCTAGAGCCAAAAATGGACTCAATATGTGTACCCAATTATCAGTCCGAAGAAAAAGTAAAGACTTTCTCGAAAATGACAAGAGATGACAGAGACCTACTTTTGTCTCCTTCAAGTCCGCTCTCAAAACTCACCTGTTCTCCTCTGCATAAAATCCTGACCTCACTCAATCCCCTCTGCAGCCTGTCTCCACTCGAGGGGAATCACATTGCAATATATAACTGTATATAATATGCTCTATATAATTTTCCATTGCTTTTTATTCTTTCTCCCCATTTATAGCCGCGTGTGTGTGTGTGTGTGCGCGCGTGGGTTTGTGTGCGTGCGTGCGTGTGTGTACGTGCGTGCGTGTGTGTGTGTTTCAGCGCTTAGATTTGATTTTATCAAGATTTTGCGCTATATAAATATTGTAATTATTATTAATTATTATTATTAGAAAGCAAAGTAACAAGGCAGAAACAAAGAGAGTGACAGAAAAGCGGAAATTTCTTGCACAGAATTTCGAGAAGGTAGGGGTACTGTTTATACTGAACGAGCCCCTGGCATACCCCGCGGGGGTCATGTGTCGACCCGCCCCCGTTGGGTTGCCGGGGGCTCTTTCAGTATAATAGTATCCCCACCTTCTAGAAATTCTGTGCTAGAAATTTCATCTTTTCTGTCACTCTCTTTGTTTCTGCCTTGTTACTTTGCTTTCTGTTATTTCTGCTTGTCATTTTCTCTGCCTTGCTGGTCCATTAACCTGTATTTTTTCAATAAAGTCTTACGTACTTTTTCTTCGGATTGATGATTGGGTACATGTATTAAGTGCATTTTTGGCTCAGAGAAGGTGAGATGTGCGGAAGCAATTTTAGGTAATTTATGCCTGTTTTTACGTATGTTTTGGTGTCCTTTTGTATGCATATATTCAGGTGTGTTTTTTAAATCTCCCCTGTGCGATAAATCGGATGGAATGGTCCTACGCCGGGGGCATGTCCTTAGATTATGTGCGCGAATGCATTGATATGTGTACTTAATTTTCTTTTCTTTTTTTTTCCTGTTGAAGTTTTGTGTGTTTTGAAGCGGTTATAACCCTGATCTGGCTCTGCGCAGTTGGCTGGGCTTTAAACAACAACAAAAGAAAGAAAAATGTGCCGACCCTGCCAGAGTATTACTCTGTGGATGGTGATTATTTTATCATTACATAAAGAATGAGCCGAATGGTATTGGATAACTGTTGTAATTTATCATAATAATTATCTTGAGGCTTTACTTAACAATTCTGAAGTCAGAAATTTGATTATTTGGAAACTGTATGGATTTTAGGAATCTCGCTTAATTTTCATTTTAGCCGTTGAGGAAGTCTTAGTCATCTTGGGTAACAAAGACCTTTCTGCTGACATTTGACTTTTCTCAGTCGGTTCAGTCGTTACAAAGTTATGGTGCTTTTTGTGATGAAACGGCACACACACACACGGTCACAGTGTTTGCTATGTAATCCAATGAAGAAAACGTTGAAAATGTAATTATTCAAAAAATTGTAACTTTCGTCATAGACAAACAATCTAAGAATTTTTGTACCATTTTAAAGTTCTTCTTCTTTTTTTGTTTGTTTCTGTTTTGTTTTTTGTTTTTTGTTTTGTTTTGCTCTTTTCAATGATGGTAATTACATATTTAATTAAAAAAAAAATTGATTTTTTTTTAATATACCTGTATTTCGATGACGTGTGCCTACCTGTCTGAATTGTGTGTCCTTACAGGAAGAGGTGTGTCGACAGAGTATTGTGAAATACGTTTTGTTTGGAGAAGTTCTGTTGAACTGTGGACTTGTCCGGTGAGTAGATCTATTGCCTTTGTCACAGTTTGTGTGGTGATGTCAGCTTCTGTTTTGCCCACACTGTGCTGGATGTATTTTGCTGCACAGTCGGCATACACCCTCTTTGGTGGGCGTGTTCATACTGGGTGTTTTCATGTTTCCATATGCCACTGCACACTGAGTTGACTTACGCGATCTTTAACGTGCATACTTGATATTCTGCGTATGTTTTCACGCAAAAAAAAAGGTGTAGACACTGGCAGCGCTGTATATATTTTCACCTGGGAGCTCGAAAAAAATCTCCAGTTTTACCCAGGCACGATCGAACCCCAGACCTTAAGACTGGAAGTCTGACAGCTTATCTACTCCACTACTGCCACCGTTAAAACAACAAGAATGATGACTATCAAAACGTCAGTCTGATTAAATTAATCAGCAAAAATGCGACCTTTGCTGGAATGGTGGAATGCAAAGGTGTTTAACCCTTTGACTCCTGCACCCTATCCACCAACTGCAAAAACTTAACCCTTTGATTCAAAGGGAATAAAAGAATTTTTGTTTTGCCAGCATGGTTGACAGTGCAGGATGCTGATAAACAGGGTGCGGGAATCAAAGGGATAATATAGTGAAGAAACAAGTGGAGAGCTCTGTAGACTGTTCCGCATTGTGTAGTAAAAAAATTGACGTGATCGGTGTGTCATTGTGCGACGAGGACCTGGAAACAGCACACAGGGCGGGGCCCAGAATCAGCGATAAAAAAACGCCCCATCATTGTACGCTTTAAGTGCAGAAACCTGAAAGACAAAATGCTAACGACCGCAGAAAACAGAGAAATAAAGGACTTACGGAGTGTCTGTGGGAGAGGACTTGACTGCCACAAACTATCTGTTCCTTAGGGACGCTTACAAATATCTTGCTACATTAGCGACATATTCGTCCCTTGGCAGAGGCATGGTCAGATTCATCATCATCATCATCAGTGTCCCTGCCTCGCTGCATATCGTTGGCAATCATGGGCCTCCGTACGAATCTCTCTGTTGTCACTGCAGGTATATCTCCCACCCTTTCTGCCCTCATCCACTGCGCAAGTCCGTCCAGTATTTTCTCCCTGGGTCTGCCTGGTGTTCTTTTTCCCTCCAGCTTTCCTGTTATATAATTAGGTGCTCAGAATTTCCTTGCTTCATGAAATGTCCTATAAATGTTGTTTATCTGTTCCTATTTTTGTTCATTAATGTTCTTTTTGTGTTTTCCTCTTTCAAGACTGACTTTCTTGTTTTCTTTGCTGTCCATGGAGCTCTTCATATTCTTCTTAGAACCACAGTTTAGCTGTTCTGACTTTGCGTTGACTATCCACGCTTCGCATCTGTACAACAGTATTGGTTCTATATGACACTGAAGAACTCCTGAGGTTAATTGATAGGCAGTTGTTGATGAAAACCTTTTCATTTTCTTGAATGCTGTTTTAGCTTGGCCAGTTCTGCTGGATTTTCTAATATGCATCTGCCTTTTGGTGAGATGACTGTTCCCAGATATTTAAACTTACCAACTTGTCTCAATATTATGCCATTCGCTTTTATTTTACCTGATGGGATTTCTTGTTTTTTGTCGATTACCATGACTTCTGTTTTCTTACTGTTTAGTTCTAGCCTTTATTTCTGCTTTCTATTTCTATTATATTCACAAGGTTTTGTAGGTCTTTTTTCTGCAAGTAGATCGGTGTAGTCAGCATAACGAAGATTGTTTATCATTTTTCATTCTTCTAGGTTTCTCATGATGGTTTCTCTGTAAAGTGAAAACATTTCTTGACAGAACACTTCCCTGCCTTGATATTTTGGAATTAAATTTTCTGCTTTCTTGCTGCTATTTGTTCCCAATATGTAGTCATTATTATTCCTAGAACTTTTCTGTCAGTATAGAGCTGCTCCATTTTGTTGATGAATTCTTCATGTGTTACCCCATCAAAAGCGTTGGTATATTCAACAGAACATAGATATAAATCGTTATTCAGCTCAGTTGAGTTTTCTATGAGAGATTTTGGGATGTCTATAGCATTTATGATTCCTTTCCCTTCAACAAATCCACACTGTTCTTCTGCTATTTCTGTTTTGATTCTGTTCCTCGTCTTCATTATGATTATTCTTAATAGAATGTTTGTCACATGACTCATCAAGCTGCTGATTGTACGATGGATGAAGTGTA
The DNA here is from genome assembly GCA_030674185.1 of Monoplex corrugatus. Lineage (NCBI taxonomy): Eukaryota > Metazoa > Mollusca > Gastropoda > Littorinimorpha > Ranellidae > Monoplex > Monoplex corrugatus. The sequence goes on from JAPXFY010000025.1 coordinate 61,640,732, forward strand.
TAGTCCCAGCTTTCTTTGGAAGTGCATTGAAAATTTATCTTGACATATCTGTAGGGATTTTTCTAGTGTCATAAACTTCATTCAGGAGGGCTGTTACTTTTTCAGTACCAAATTCATCTAGAACCTCAGTCATTTCTAAAGTAATAATGTCGGATCCTGGAGCTTTTCCCGCTTTTATCTTTTTCAGCGTTGCTCTAACTTTTCAACTCTGCTCTATCTTTCGTTACTAGTGGTACTTCAGCATTATTTCTTATGATGTGTTCCTCCTTTCTGTCGTCGTCATAAAAGGTCTTTGATGTACTCTCCCAATCAAGTTTTCTTTTTCCATAATAGGTGTACCATCCTTAGATTTCAGCACCTTGGTGTGGCCGTCTTTGTCCTGTGGGCAATTTCTTCAGTGTTTCTGTACATAAACTTTGGGTCTGTTTTATGTCGGTCTTGTGTTTCTTTGCACTTTGTTTCTATCCAAGTTTCCTTAGCTTCATTGCACGTATTCCTCATTTCCTTATGCATCTTTTTGAATTCTTCCTCTTTTCCCTTATCCCCCGTCCGTTCATCCATGAAGACTAAAATTTCTTCGGTGAAACTGAAATAACGAAAAGACACTCCATTTATGATATGGATCCAACGTTACTGAAATATTTCAAAGGGAAACGTGCTCTGGACATAAATGATGCTGAAATGACAATGTCGTCTTTTATTCATGTTTTTCTATGCTGTTGCTTGTTGTTGCATACATTCATTGTTTTGAATGCTTAATAACAACAGATTTATAAACATAGTAAACGCGTTTTACGCTTCATGTCCGCTTGGTCTGCATTCGTTTATTTCAGTTTGAAATTACTTCACGGCTGTTTTAACCCTTTGACTCCCGCAGCTGTCCACCAGTATCCTGCATTGCCAGCAAAGCAAACACTTAACCCTTTGATTACCTCACCTCACCCTTCCTGCAAGAAGCTGGTGGATAGGGTATCAAAGGATTAAGTTTTTACAGTTGGTGGGTTAGGGTGCGGGAGTCAACTCATTACTTTATAATCTCCTCCCCCTCCCCCATCCTATGCGTATTGGCCAGCTAAAGTCTCCAAACAGATTATGTAAGCTATCTATGCTGATAAGTGTAATGTGGAGAGGAAAATAACCGATCTGTGACAGGACAGACCATTGACAGTTAAAGACGATTTTACTTTGCGGACAGCGGAGGGGTGAAAGGGTTTTTCAAAGGCTACGAGGGTAAATTTGTGGGACAAAGAGAAAGTGAATAAAGATGACGGGAAAGCAGTGGGGCCATTTGTGATCCTGATATTTGGAACAACTTGTTAAGACGAATAAAGAAGTAGTTGTAGGCAAGGAGGGCAGCCACGAATCATGTAGGAAAGAAGTGACATTATACCGCGTGTGGTACACTGTTCAGTATTGTTATCAGGTTATAAAAAGTGACACAGTACTCAGTGATGCTAAAAACACACGAGACAGATGGCGATGATCAAAATGTCCATCATGTGCAGTGTATGTGTGAGTATATGTTATTTTGTACATACCTATGTTGATACTGGTAAAGTTAAAGAAATCTTTTGAGTTTTCAACTACCTGAACCGATAAAACACACAAACACACTCACGCACGTGCATAATACACACAACATGAATGTACACATGTAACACATACATACACAGACATGTAATATGTATGCATACGCGCACATGTGCTCACGCGTGGGTCCGCCTGTATGAAAACACACAGACCTACGATCATGCGACCCATCACCCCTCAGTCACTGCCAATCACAAAACACAATCCATGAATCATATACATGCATGCGTGCACGTAAATCGATTTGTTCGTTCACACTTCATTGTGCATAGCGCAAAGGTCGGAGTCTACAAAGGGTGTGTGTAGAAGGGGGGGGGGGGGTCATTTCATTGGTAAAGCATATGGTTTTCTACGTGATCTTGTTTTGATGATAAATATGTGAATCTTGTAAAGGTCAACGTGCATTGTTTCCTTCTAGTAGTGACTCTTCGCTGACATACAGACACACTGTAGATACAGACACCGTCGTGCGCGTGCTTTATGCTGTGTACCCTATCATTTCCTTCTAAAATCAGCTCATCGAAAAAAATATCGTTTCAGTGTCTTTACACACCACACACACACAACACACCACACACACAACACACACACACACACACAACACACACACACACACACACACACACACACACACACACACACACACACACACACAGATTGACGCACTCACACAGAAAGAGATACATGCTCCCATAACATACACCATGCACACACACAAACACGCACACGCGCAATCGCACAACTGAGTATTCACGCGAACACATGTACGCACGCACCAAGCACATGTAATCGGCCAACCAACCAACCATCCAACCTACCAACCAACTCAACCAACCAACCAACCAAACGATCAGTTAATCATAATCAAATTGTACTCCTCAGTTAAACACAATCAAATAGAACTCGTACTTATGGAAAGGGAAATATTTCTGATGTTTATTGTCTTTGCTAGAAATAGGACATTGCATATGTCTACTCAAAATCGTGAAGTTTTGACGTGGTGTCATCCAGTCTTTACAAACGTACATAAATTTCATCCGCGACATAACTGTAGTAATACCTCACACGAGACAGTAAAGAGCTATTTGTTTCTCACTTCTGAAATTCATATAAATGCAATCCTCTGATGGATACGCCGGATCATTCTACTGAAAAAAGTGTCAGCTATACTTTTAATATCATGTTATAATTCGTTTAACAATTGCCCAAATATTTTCGTTTGTGATCATTTCATGGACATGGTAGACACTATGTCAGAAGAATCATTTTAAAACCAACATTAGATATGCTTCAACAGTTGAATGTCTGTAACAAAAATTGGTATTACAGTATAAATGTGGATGATGATGATGATGATGATGATGATGATGATGATGATGATGATGATGGATTGTTTAGTCGATCTGACTGACGAGTGGGGCATACTGGTTTGTAGGATAATGCCCTATGTGTGTCATGTGGAATACAAGACCGATGCTGAACGTACATGTTCTTCTGTAGGCGCTACATGGGAAGGAGTTCTGTAGCCCAGGGTTCCACTTCCAACAGTCCCTGTTCTGTTGAATGTTACTACGTGGCTGCTTGGGTTCAGTTTCAGTTCCAGTTTCAATTTCTCAAGATGACGTCTCCGCGCTTGGAATGAATTCCATATGCACCAACGTCACAGGTGCCATGTGATGGAGAAGATCCAGAATGATCACGGCACAAGCCTTAAGCCTGCGCATAAACCCATGAGCTGGCCAGGTCCTGAAGTCCTACCTAAATAGTCCCCATAACCCTGGGATCGTAGGGGAGTGAGGTGGCAGAGACCTCAACATTTCCCGGGCCAGCACCACGAGGGCGGCACCCATCCCCTCTCCCTCGATTCAAAGTCATATCACATTTTTTTTACCAAGACTTCGAAAAAGCAAGAGAGCTAATTGGTCTTCAAGGGATGGGACCTGGGAAATCGGCCTATCTCTCCACTGTTTTATACCAAGGCATCCGGCAATGCCCTCTCTACACGATTTTCAATTGCCGTGGATCTTAAGCGTGCGCAGCCAGAAGGCGCACGGGTCCATTCGTTTTTTGTCCCCTTCCGAAAGACTAGACCATCAGTTCGATTATACATGTACAGTCAAACTGAGGAAAAAAGTCGAGTCCTTTACGGAGAGCGATCGTGGAACTCGAGTTAGTATTGGCAGGCGAACGTCCTTTAGTTATTGCAGGCGAACGTCCTTTAGTTATTGGCAGCGAACGTCCTTTAGTTATTGCAGGCGAACGTCCTTAGTTATTGGCAGGCGAACGTCTGAACATTCTGCCATTCTTCTCCCTAAAGGGCTTGTAGCCCAGCCGACTACTAGAGCCATATCAGGGCTAACACCAGGTAGCTGTTCTGCTCCGTTCAAACTCTGCTGTCGCCAGGACGCTATGTTGTGGGCAATGTCTTCCCAGCCGTTGGTGTTCTTTCCATAGCTGATGAGGCTGGCCCTCAGAGTATTCTTGTATTGCTGTATGGGTCTTTCCTGGTCACGGTGTCTTTGCTTCAGCTCTCCGTACAGGAACATCTTCAGGATGCGGTTATCATCCATACAAAAATCTTGTCTTGTTTAGGGAACATTGCATTCGAACACCCTTATTTTTAAAATAATAAAACAATCATTTCATAAAAGTTCAATATTTTAATCAGAAATTTGTCCTCATATCCTCATACAGTGTTTGTTACAGACAAGTTCCTAATCACAATTGTAGCTGAGAGTCATGGATTGATAACTTCACAACTACAACAAAAATTCGTGTCATAATAGCTGTATAAGTATCTCAAGGAAAAGATCAGTTTACATAACCATATCTCTGTAAAACTAAGCTTGTGTCACACATGAAACAAAATAATTGTTTTCATTTATCATCATTATGCTTTCGTATTTTTATTCGTATTCTTCTCATTATTCTATTGTTGATTTTACTATTGTCATTCCATTCTTCTTCTCGTTTTCTTATTTTATTATTGTCATCATTCATTATATAAACAATCTGGCAGTAGAGCATTTGTCGCCGTCAAAGCAAGCACGTTGTTTTGCGTTTTCATAATTTGTCCCCAAATTTGCACAGCACACTCAAACATCGCAAAGTACGTTTCAACACCTGTCAGCTAACCAACACCTGTCAGCTTAACTAACACCAACGATCAACTCGCTTAATCGAGTTCTACATACAAATGACCGTTACGCGAAGAAGAGACAAAGTGGCAGGGAAGAAACTGTATACTTATACGTACGTCGTGCGTTATGTTTCATTGTAATCTGTCAGGTAAAACCAGCATTTTGTGTTGTGAGTCGCCTTTAATGAACAAGTGGGCTTCCCTCCCGAACTCTTATTTCTGTTCCGCCAACACTCTAAAAGTAGGACGGGAGACTGATCCAGCGCGTGTGCAATAGTTCTGTTTTATTCGTTAGCGTGCCACAGCCTTAACCCCTTTGACTCCCACCCCCGTTCTGTCAGCATCCTGCATTGCCAACCATGCAAGCAAGCAAAACTTGACCCTTTGACTCCCTCACCCTATCCACCAGCTTCATGCATGAAGCTTGTGGATAGGGTGAGGGAGTCAAAGGGTTAAGTTTTTGCAGTTGGTGGATAAGGTGCGGGAATCAAAGGGTTAAGTCGATTTATGGCCATAAATGCTAGTAATTCTCGTCTCAGACCACTTATAAAACGGGTACCCGAAGGAACTCCACCTTGTCGTAGTAGGGAAGCTTGCATGTTTAGGGGCCCCTAGAACTATTTGGGAGGCAGCTTCGGCTGCTGGTGGGGCATCCCAAGACGGACGGACAGGTTGAAGGGTGTAGGGGTGACAAAGCGTGTTCACTGATCCTTCAGGATGGGGATTAGGAACAGGGGGAACAACTCAGAGGAAAAAATCCTTGTTGTGGAAACGGCAACAGAAGAAAACAGCACTGTTGTGTTATTTCACAGCAGGTCGTCCTTCCCATCAAGACCTGTCACGCCAGCGTTTCTTGTAAAATAAGAAACAGCGAACACAGGTTTGGAAGTGAATGCAGGAGTAAGGCAGCTCAGAGATGTGTGGTATCAACACTGCTCTTAAATATGGCCACAGACTGCGTGATGAGACGAACGACTGAGAAACAACTGACAGGAATCTTTTCAACTCTGGAAGATCGTGATTTTGCAGACGACCTGGAACTCATCTGCACATGCAGGAGCAAACATCCCGTCCAACACATTTGCATGACAAGAAGACCTTAAGATCAACCAGAAAACAGAGTGAGTTAATGACACTGAACATCCCAAACCAGTCACCAATCCAAGTAGACGGAACAACCCCACTCACAAATGAAGAGTTCGTTTACCTTGGAAGCACTATCAGACACAAATAAAGCAGGCACTCAATGTCCAGAGCCTTCTCAGCAAAGCCAGAAACACCTTCAGCATACTGAACAATTTGTTTAGGTACCTCCTCCCTCTTTCCCTCCCTGTACAGCATCAACACCAAGCTGAGACTATTTATCAGTTTTGTCCTTTCCACATGACGGCTCAGAATGCTGGAGCATGGCAAAGACTGACTTTACGAAGCTGACAACTTCCCACACAAGGAACCTCTTAGAATCAAATGAATCCTCTTGTCCACGATCTCCAACCAACAACTGCTCGCCCAGTACGGCCAGGACAGTGTGGAACACCATCATGAAATAACAATGCAGATGGATTGGGCGGGTCACCGAAAAGACAAGGCTAACATCTCCCAGAATGCCCGTTCATAGACACTAGAAGGAAGTGGCCCAAGAAAGGACATCTGGTGACGAACAGTGGAAAGAGATCTCAAGGGTGTGAAAACAAACCTAACGTACCATACAGAGGCTGGCCCAGAACAGACAGAATGGCATATCTTCGTTGTTGCACTTGATACTAGTGGCATATCAGGGCAGTAAGTAAATCATTGAAAGATAAGGTATGTTTACAGCAGAACAGACATTAACAGCGTGATAACAAACATTAAACAATCAAGTCCCTTCACTCCGATGACAATATCCGGCAGTTATGGCCCTTCGCCTGTGGCCGCTTAAGGCACACGCCGAGCACTAGGATGGGCACAGACGCATCCCACAGGGACAGACTCGTGTCCCCAGCTGTACAGCATGGCCCCGTCCTGACACACCTCCCAGATGACGGACACTCGATGGTACAGTGGGACGCACGAATACAGGCGGGCCGAGTTCCCAGCCCCAGACGTTCGGCAGTGTCCACACAGACAGCGGGCGTACCACAGGAGACGGGGAATGCGGTCAGGCCGGTTGTTCTGTTCTAAGGTCCACGGACACAGGGACTGGTGCTCCAGTTCTGGCAGGTTGAACTCACCGCTGGGACGGAAGGACGGCAGACCCCCGTCAGATTGTGGTTGTCTCTCTCCCAGATCTGCTGTAGCGCCAGACGCCCGTGGTTCAGCTCCTCGATGGTGTGCAGCTCGTTCAGCATCAACATCAGACGACGTTGGTCGGGGTTCATGACACATGTCGGACTGGCTGCTGCTCCGGCCGGGGTTCGTTTCCCTTTGGGAAAGAGCTGTGACCACGAGGACCACCAGGATGTTGCCCAGTCTGCGTAAGAGCTGTCATGTTGGGATGTGAGGACAGAGAAGAGGGAGGCTGGTGATGGGGAGGGGGAGAGTGAGGATGGAGATGTGTCCAGCAGAGACCCGTGGTACGTGGTCAGGACCAACAAGACTAACAGCAAGCGGTGGGCTGTTGGCGTCTGCAACATAACATTGATAAAAGGTCAGTATCTGTCACCCGTACCCCAGAGGGTAACCCGTACTATAATCTTGTTTACTCTCCCATTTCACACGTTTCTTACATATTAATGTACTCAGTGCCTGTTATGCCACTGATTTCTCGAGCAGCAACGAATATACGCCACTCCTGTGGGTTCTGGACACTCACCTGTCTCATTTGTCGGCGTCACCGGGTTCAGTGTTGGCCGCTGCACTCTTTGACACCGCTACTCTCTTCCAAACGGCTCTGTCTTGACTCTCGTGGACATTCTATTGAATATTTAGGCCACTGATGTTGGTTATGTTCTCGATTGGAGGTCTGCCTTTCTTCCTTTTCGCCTCTGTTTTTCCTTGGAAAAATGGTTGTCATGAGGTCTGTGTTCTTGCTGCGTGACACATGGCCAATGTATTTTGTCTTCTCTCGTTGATGTCTGCTAGTAATTTTCTGGTGGTGTTAAGTTCTTTCAGGACACTTTCATTTGGGTCTTCTGTCCATTTGACACGTAATAGTCTCCGATAAAACCACATCTCTGCTGCTTCAGTTCTTTTGCAATCAGCTTTTCTGGACCGTCTTTTGTAAAATAGCCTAGGTGTATTTCAAGACCTTCCTTCTGTTTTTCATGGCCAGATGTTGTTAGGTCTTCCTCTCTTGCATCTTCTGATGTCCAGCGAAGGTTCTTTCGGATGGTATTATCCTGTTTTCTTGGCCAAATGCATCTCCATCGTCTTTTCTTGCCAGTGTCTATCCTTTCACACTTTTCATATATGTCAGTTCAGTTTCAGTATCAGTTTCTCAAGATGACGTCCCCGCGCTCGGAACGAATTCCATATGCACTAACGTCACAGGTACCTCGTGTATGGTGATCACGGCATATGCCATAAGCCTGCACATAAAGCCATAAGCTGGCCGGATCTTGAGGCCATACCTAGCCTATGTCTATATTGTCAGTTCAATGGAAAATCAATGGACTCCATGTCGTTTTAACGATGGGCTTCCCAACAGCATCAAACATCAACCCGAATTTAAAGAAGATCGGCAGCAAATAGCAGAGATAGTACGTACTTAAGATGTTTTTAAACATGATTACCCCTATGGTTCATCATGTTTTTAAACATGATTACCCCTATGGTTCATATACCGAAATGCGTTTATCCGTTCCTTAAGCATCTAGGACTGCAACAGACTGTGTCTTTATCTTCATGTTTGCCAGTATTCCCTGTGACCAGGGAATAATAATATGATCATAGTGGTGATGATAATAATGACAACGATGATAATGATGCGATAACAACAATACTTATAAGGTGGCGATAATAATGGTGATGATGATGATAATAATGACAATGATAATGTTGATGATAAAAGTGATAATGATGAATACAACAAAATAAAAAAAATAAAAATGACAATGATATAATATTTTTAAGACTACTTAACAGCGCTGTACAAAAACAGAGATAAAGGCAAGCAGACATTAAGCAAACGCATGTCAAATCCTACCGTTACGATGAAAACAAAAATAAAAACAAAAAACCTAAACTGATCAAGAAGCAATAAGAATGATTTGCAATCAAATATCCAGCCCCACCCGTTGTGGCATCAACATCTCAAGGGTGACAGCAGTGACACACAGGCCACAGTCACATGTGAACAGCACAGAACACACGCTATTCAACATCATCAAGTGCCTTGCCACATGGCGTTGGCGATCATGGCCCTCCATATGTTTCTATCCCTTGTTACCTCAAGCACCTCTTCCACCCTCTTTGTCTTCAGCCACTCTGCAAGTCCGTCCAACATTTTCTCCTGGGTCTACCTGGTGCTCTCTTTCCCGCCAGCTTTCCTGTTGTGACCAGGTGCTCCAGTTCCCCTTTCCTCATAAGATAGCGTATAAATGTTGCCTGTCTTTTCCTAATCTTCCTTATGAATGATCTTCTTGTGTCTGCCTCCATCAAGACTGTCTCGTTTGTTTTCTTTGATGTCCATGGAACTCTCAACATTCTTCTTAGAACCCACATCTCGGCTGCCTCAGTCTTGTTCTGGCTTTGGTTGTTGACTGCCCACGCCTCACAACAGTATAACATTATCGGTTCTATATAACATGCTATTCAACAAAAATCGGGCAGAAGTTAAACTCAAGGACACTGGACATCTTTACATGCTGTGCCCGCAGAAGAGCATGTGCCTGCAGGACGGGAGGACTACATTCCACACGAAGACCCTATCTAGGTGACAAAGACCCCGTTTGCCTTACAGTGCGGGCCAGCCGTCCTGGCCCGGATTGGCCTCGGCGACCACCTTCAGACCCACAATCGCCAACCCCCAGTCAAACTTGAAGTCGTGGTCATCTTCGACAACGAAGGGACGAACAACTACAGTATGCCCACTCATCCCTAGGATCAGCGAGGTAATAATAATAATAATAATAATAATAATAATATAATATACAATATTTATATAGCGCAAAATCTTGATAAAATCAAATCTAAGCGCTAAAACAGACACACACGCACGCACGCACACACACACACACACACACACACCACGCACGCACGCACACACACACACACACACACACACACACACACACACACACACACACACACACACGCACACGGCTATAAATGGGGAGAAAGAATAAAAGCAATGGAAAATTATAGAGAGCATATTATATACAATTATATATTATAATGTGATTCCCCTCCGAGTGGAGACAGGCTGCAGAGGGGATTGAGTGAGGTCAGGATTTTATGCAGAGGAGAAAAGGTGAGTTTTGAGAGCGGACTTGAAGGAGACAAAAGTAGGTTGCTGACGGACTGAGAGAGGAAGTTTGTTCCAGGAAAGTGGACCAGAAACGGAGAAGGCTCGTGGACCATAGGTATTGAGCTTAGTGCGTGGACAGCGAAAAGTCAGTGGATGGGAGGCAGAGCGGAGGGTACGTGAGGGAAGATAGATCTCAAGTAGGCTTGACAGGTAATCGGGGGCTGCGTTATTGAGGCTTTTGTAGCACATGGTGTCTAGTTTGTACTGTATGCGCTTTGATACAGGGAGCCAGTGAAGTTGTGCCAGGAGAGGAGATATGTGGTACTCCATCACCACCATCATCGTGCTGGCAGGTATACATATTTTGAAAAGGCAAGGTGGGGTTGAGTGGCCATATCTACAGCCTCGTTCTGCATAAAACCCACTGAGTGCACTGACCATAAATGGTGACGGCTGATTTGAATAATACACTACGCACAAAAAGTTAAGGATCACTTGCACAAAAATTCATAACTTTCAAAATAAGAAAGCCAATGCGTTGAAGTTTGGCAAACATTTAATTCCATGCTTTAGTGATAACGATACACAATTGCCTTCAATTTCGAGCAATCGTTTGGTGTGTACATTTGATCAAAGTGGGTACGT
>JAPXFY010000025.1:61651594-61684094 GCA_030674185.1 Monoplex corrugatus
GCAGATAACACCAGACCTTAGCATTGCAGACAACTCCAGACCTTAGCATTGCAGACAACACCAGAGCTTAGCATTGCAGACAACACCAGACCTTAGCATTGCAACAACACCAGACCTTAGCATTGCAACAACACCAGACCTTAGCATTGCAGACAACACCAGACCTTAGCATTGCAGATAACACCAGACCTTAGCATTGCAGACAACCCAAGACCTTAGCATTGCAGACAACTCTAGACCTTAGCATTGCAGACAACACCAGAGCTTAGCATTGTAGACAACACCAGACCTTAGCATTGCAACAACACCAGACCTTAGCATTGCAGACAACACCAGACCTTAGCATTGCAGACAACACCAGACCTTAGCATTGCAGACAACCCAAGACCTTAGCATTGCAGACAACTCCAGACCTTAGCATTGCAGACAACACCAGACCTTAGCATTGCAGACAACACCAGACCTTAGCATTGCTACAACTCCAGACCTTAGCATTGCAGACAACACCAGACTTTAGCATTGCAGACAACACCAGATCCTGGCATTGCAGACAACTCCAGACCTTAGCATTGCAGACAACACCAGACTTTAGCATTGCAGACAACACCAGATCCTGGCATTGCAGACAACACCAGATCCTGGATCGAAGCTGGTGCCTCCCTGAGAGGTGTCAGGATATGTTTTCCTGAGATGCTGAGTTTTTCTTATCTATTGTGAGTGTTCTGGATTTCGTTTTCTCGACTAGTTTCCTGCAAAAATGAACGGGATCTCTGAAGAAGTTCTGGCACTGTGTGTTTCAGGTCTTCCCATAATTTCTTGAACATTTGTTTTTCAATTCCGAGAAATCCTTCATTTGTTTTTTAGGATTCCATTTTCTTCCCTCTGGATTCCCTCATCTCTTGTTCACGACTGGTTTTCTGAGGAGGTATGTTCATCTTTTACTGTTTTACTTCATGGCCATATCAGTATCTCCGAAAATGGCTAGTTTGTATTTCGGAACATTCAGTTTGTGGAATTTTTCTTCATCCAGCCTCCCCCATTCCTCCCCTGCACTCACTGGCGGCAAGCTGAGTTCCTGGCGCTTACATCAAGGGCTTGTGCAAATTCTTCATCTGAATCATCAGCGTGATGTCGTGTAGAGGACAAAGACCCGGAGAGCAGTGCGGACAGCCAACATTCCAATGCTGTAGACTGATTGACTGACAGAGTAGAAAAACCAGCGCCCAACCTTTCTGGATTTTACTCCATTGTGTTATAAGCCCAGAATATATCTGTTGCCCTTTTCATGATACCTAACTAAACGTTTAACGATTTTTGTTTCAGAGTTAGTCTTGAAAATCTGCGGCGCGTTTCGTATCATGTTCCATACGATTCTGTCTCCTTTTCAGTTTATTTACACGATAATTTCTGTTTTAGGGTTATTTATTGCGTTTCGGTGCGCGAGTTCATATGTTAGTGCGTCGCGTGTGGACGTGTACGTGTGTCTGTATGTGTGTATATTCACTTCAGTATGCGTGAGAAAGTGAACATGATACTTGACAGTGCGTGTGTACAGTGAAAGTGATTTATACGACAAACAGCCCGTCTTCGGTTTTTCCACGACTGTGTTGTAGTTACGATGATTTAGTGACTGGTTTGTTCGTATGTATACACAACAGCATCTCTCTCTCTTCTCTCTCTCTCTCTCTCTCTCTCTCTCTCTCTCTCTCTCTCTCTGTGTCTCTCTCTGTGTCTCTCTCTGTCTCTCTCTCTTTCTTTCCCTCTCTCTCTCACTCTTCTTTCTTTCTTTCTCTCTTCCTTTCTCTCTCTCTCTTTCTCTTTCTCTCTCTCTTTCTTTTTTCTTTCTTTCCTTCTTTCTATCTTCTCTCTCTCTTTCTGTCTCTCTTCTCTCTCTCTCTCTCTTTTTTTTCTCTCCACCTCTTTCTCTCTTGTTGATAAACGCGGCAACTGTTGTGTATTAGTGACATAAATTGCTGTCTGGAACCGAGAAAAATGTATTAAATGGTTGTAGGATATTTGTTTCTTCGTTCCACCGAAAAGCTCTTCCTTTTATTTCAACTTTGGTGTTGATGATGAAATGAGATTACTTAAGAATATCTGACTGACTGTCTGTTAGCAAAAGATGTATTTATCGTCCTGTTTGTTGATTTGAACAAGAGGACGTCAATTATTTCAGAAAATGCAAAATCATCTTTGTGATGTAGAAAAGAAGTCAGTCACATGGTGTCAGCCTTTATTCTCAGGGTTTTACTTTCAATGACAGTGGTAGATAAGCCTGAAACAAGTGCAATACTTCAGGTTGATGCATTTTACATGAAGATTATAAAGGCCACCTTCAGGAGGTCCTTATGCATAACGTTTCTAGTTTTGAAAGTAGTGTCTGTGACTATGTTTTCAAACGAGCTGGGGTTTTTTGTTTATGAATCATGTGGAGTATAATGTTAATGGTTGAACAGTCTGATCATATACATTACAGCGCACGTTGTTTTTCAAAATGAACAAAAGCATTGATGATAAACAAGTCAAAGATTAAATCGTAGAAAATATGTGGAAAACTGATTACGCTCACTCGTGTACTGGGAAAGTTTGCGCAAAGAAGAATCTAGATTAAAACTCGATATTGCAACAGATAAATAGATATAGATGCAAGTGTGCCGCAAATTATGTTCAGCGAATGTATTACAGGGAAAATGCAGACTGCATGAAATATGTCTGTTAACAAATCCAACGTACAATATGTCTGTTAACAAAACCAACGTACAATATGTCTGTCTGTTAACAAAACCAACGTACAATATGTCTGTCTGTTAACAACACCAACGTACAATATGTCTGTTAACAAAACCAACGTACAATATGTCTGTTAACAAAACCAACGTACAATATGTCTGTCTGTTAACAAAACCAACGTACAACATGTCTGTCTGTTAACAACACCAACGTACAATATGTCTGTTAACAAAACCAACGTACAATATGTCTGTTAACAAAACCAAGGTACAATATGTCTGTCTGTTAACAACACCAACGTACAATATGTCTGTTAACAAAACCAACGTACAATATGTCTGTTAACAAAACCAACGTACATGTCTGTCTGTTAACAACACCAACGTACAATATGTCTGTTAACAAAACCAACGTACAATATGTCTGTTAACAAAACCAACGTACAATATGTCTGTTAACAAAACCAACGTACAATATGTCTGTTAACAACACCAACGTACAATATGTCTGTTAACAAAACCAACGTACAATATGTCTGTTAACAAAACCAACGTACAATATGTCTGTTAACAAAACCAACGTACAATATGTCTGTTAACAAAACCAACGTACAATATGTCTGTTAACAAAACCAACGTACAACATGTCTGTCTGTTAACAACACCAACGTACAATATGTCTGTTAACAAAACCAACGTACAATATGTCTGTTAACAAAACCAACGTACAATATGTCTGTAAACAAAACCAACGTACAGTATGTATGTCTGTTAACAAAACCAACGTACAGTATGTATGTCTGTTAACAAAATCAAGGTACAATATGTCTGTTAACAAAACCAACGTACAATATGTCTGTCTGTTAACAACACCAACGTACAATATGTCTGTTAACAAAATCAACGTACAATATGTCTGTTAACAAACCAACGTACAATATGTCTGTAAACAAAACCAACGTACAATATGTCTGTAAACAAAACCAACGTACAGTATGTATGTCTGTTAACAAAACCAACGTACAGTATGTATGTCTGTTAACAAAACCAACGTACAGTATGTATGTCTGTTAACAAAATCAAGGTACAATATGTCTGTTAACAAAACCAACGTACAATATGTCTGTTAACAAAACCAACGTACAACATGTCTGTCTGTTAACAACACCAACGTACAATATGTCTGTTAACAAAACCAACGTACAATATGTCTGTTAACAAAACCAACGTACAATATGTCTGTAAACAAAAACCAACGTACAATATGTCTGTCTGTTAACAAAACCAACGTACAGTATGTCTGTTACAAAAAATCAAGGTACAATATGTCTGTTTGTTAACAAAACCAACGTACAGTATGTCTGTCTGTTAACAAACCAACGTACAATATGTCTGTCTGTTAACAAAATCAACGTACAATATGTCTGTTAACAAAACCAACGTACATTATGTCTGTTAACAAAACCAACGTACAGTATATCTGTCTGTTAACAAAACCAACGTACAAAATGTATGTCTGTTAACAAAACCAACGTACAATATGTCTGTTAACAAAACCAACGTACAATATGTCTGTCTGTTATCCAAAAAAGTAAATATATTGTCTGTTACAAACAACGTAGTGTATGTTGTTAACAAACCATGGTACAATATGTCTGTTAACAAAACCAACTTAAAATATGTCTGTCTGTTAACAAAACCAACGTACAATATGTCTGTTACAAACAAAGTACAATATGTCTGTTAACAAAACCAACGTACATTATGTCTATTAACAAACCAACTTACAATATGTCTGTCTGTTAACAAAACCAACGTACATATGTCTGTCTGTTAACAAAACCAACGTACAGTATGTCTGTCTGTTAACAAACCAACGTACAATATGTCTGTTAACAAAACAACGTACATTATGTTGTTAACAAACCAAGTACAGTATATCTGTCTGTTAAAAACACGTACAAAATGTATGTTGTTAACAAAACCAACGTACAATATGTCTGTTAACAAACCAACGTACAATATGTCTGTCTGTTATCCAAAAAAAGTACAATATATCTGTCTGTTAACAAAACCAACGTATGTATGTCTGTTAAAAACCATGGTACAATATGTCTGTTAACAAAACCAACTTAAATATGTCTGTCTGTTAACAAAACCAACGTACAATATGTCTGTTAACAAAACAAACGTACAATATGTCTGTTAACAAAACCAACGTACATTATGTCTATTAACAAACCAACTTACAATATGTCTGTCTGTTAACAAAACCAACGTACAATTGTCTGTCTGTTAACAAAACCAACGTACATATGTCTGTCTGTTAACAAAACCAACGTACAGTATGTCTGTCTGTTAACAAAACCAAGTACAATATGTCTGTCTGTTAACAAAACCAGTACAGTATGTCTGTTAACAAACCAACGTACAATATGTCTGTCTGTTAACAAAACAAGTACAAATGTCTGTCTGTTAACAAAACCAACGTACAATATGTCTGTCTGTTAACAAAACCAACGTACAATATGTCTGTCTGTTAACAAAACAACGTACAATATGTCTGTCTGTTAACAAAACCAGCGTACAGTATGTCTGTTAACAAAACAACGTACAATATGTCTGTTAACAAAACCAACGTACAATATGTCTGTCTGTTAACAAACCAACGTACAATATGTCTGTCTGTTAACAAAACCAACGTACATATGTCTGTCTGTTAACAAAACCAACGTACAATATGTCTGGTTTTTAACAAAACCAACGTACATATGTCTGTTAACAAAACCAACGTACAATATGTCTGTCTGTTAACAAAACCAACGTACATTGCTGTCTGTTACAAAACCAACGTACAATATGTCTGTTAACAAAACCAACGTACAATATGTCTGTTAACAAAACCAAGTACAATATGTCTGTCTGTTAACAAAACCAACGTACAATATGTCTGTTAACAAAACCAACGTACAATATGTCTGTTAACAAAACCAACGTACATTATGTCTGTGAACAAAACCAACGTACAATACGTCTGTTAACAAAACCAAAGTACAATATGTCTGTCTGTTAACAAAACCAAAGTACAATATGTCTGTTAACAAAACCAACGTACAATATGTCTGTTAACAAAACCAACGTACAATATGTCTGTTAACAAAACCAACGTACAGTATGTCTGTTAACAAAACCAACGTACAGTATGTCTGTCTGTTAACAAAACCAACGTACAATACGTCTGTTAACAAAACCAACGTACAATACGTCTGTTAACAAAACCAACGTACATTATGTCTCTTAACAAAACCAACGTACAATATGTCTGTTAACAAAACCAACGTACAATATGTCTGTTAACAAAACCAACGTACATTATGTCTCTTAACAAAACCAACGTACAATATGTCTGTTAACAAAACCAACGTACACTATGTCTGTCAGTTAACAAAACCAACGTACAATATGTCTGTCTGTTA
This sequence comes from Monoplex corrugatus, assembly GCA_030674185.1. Lineage (NCBI taxonomy): Eukaryota > Metazoa > Mollusca > Gastropoda > Littorinimorpha > Ranellidae > Monoplex > Monoplex corrugatus. The sequence goes on from JAPXFY010000025.1 coordinate 61,657,800, forward strand.
ACAAAACCAACGTACAACATGTCTGTTAACCAAACCAACGTACAACATGTCTGTTAACAAAACCAACGTACAGTATGTTTGTCTGTTAACAAAACCAACGTACAATATGTCTGTATGTTAACAAAACCAACGTACAATATGTCTGTTAACAACACCAACGTACAATATGTCTGTCTGTTAACAAAGCCAACGTACAACATGTCTGTCTGTTAACATAACCAACGTACAATATGTCTGTTAACAACACCAACGTACAACATGTCTGTCTGTTAACAAAGCCAACGTACAACATGTCTGTCTGTTTACAAAACCAACGTACAACATGTCTATCTGTTAACAAAACCAACGTACACTTTCACTGGTTTGATCAACAGTGTCTTGGTAGTCAGGAAAAGAACTGTTTCAGTGACGCACTGTAGGATAAACTTGTAACATCTGTAAAAGTCCCTCTGTTGTTGAACAGCAGCTGTTCTGTGTTCAGATGTAACTGTGCTCTCTGTGTGTACTGCTGTTGTCTGACTACTTTGTTGTGGGCAATGTCTTGCCGGCTGGTGGTGCTGGTGCCACAGCTGATGAGGTTGGCCTTCAGACTGTCCTTGTATCGTTTCAGTGGTCCTCTCTGATCATGGCTTAAGGTCTTTATATAAGGACATGTTTATGACCTGATTATCGTCCGTAGGGACACTGTGTCCTGTTCAGCTGGCAACAGATGAGTCACCTTGCAACGTCACATGGCAAGATCAAGTGTCCACCCCTCCAGTTCTGAAGAAGTGTGGCTTGCCAAATACAGAGTGTCTAGTCATCAAATGCCCACAACATGCACTGTACAAATATTTGATTTGTGCAAAAGATTTTTTGTGTTCAAGTCACGGATACATTTTTTTCCAAAACATACACTGTGAAAAACATACTCTGTTCTTCTCACAGCTGAATTTTGATCTATAATGTACACTGTGACAGATTTACTATGTTCTTGTCAAAGCTGAATTTTAACCTATAATGTACACTGTGACAGATTTACTATGTTCTTGTCAAAGCTGAATTTTAACCTATAATGTACACTGTGACAGATTTACTATGTTCTTGTCAAAGCTGAATTTTAACCTATAATGTACACTGTGACAGATTTACTATGTTCGCGTTATGGGTTAATGTTCACCTTTGATGTGTAGGATGCCAGTGTTTTTCTCTTGCAATATAAGTAAATTTTCACCCGGACATACAGGAAGGAAGGTTCTTCCCACGACAAATGAAGATTAAGTGTAGTTTGTTTTGTGCCGTCCAAACCTTTATAGCAGTAATTTTCCATGAGTTTCATTATCGTTTGGATTTCATTTTTCTTGCAGACGTTTACATTTGACTACCTACTTCTGATTTTAAAAGCCAGCCCTTAGTGCCTGCAACTCCAGATGCTCAGGTTTCAGAACCAGAGAAACATCATAGTGTGTCGTACAGATGGGGTGGCAGACTCATTTCGCACATACAACACAACTCCTCTACACAAGGCTTTCCGGCTGATTGTACACCATCGTCACCCCCCACCCCCACTCCCCGCTCGACACCCCCAAGTACAAGCGATAGGAAAAAAACTAAAAGCATAAACACTGAGACTGATCACCAAAATGACAAAAACAAAAGCATAATCACTGAGACTGATCACCAAAATGACAAAAATAACAGCATAAACACTGAGACTGATCACCAAAATGACAAACATAACAGCATAAACACTGAGACTGATCACCAAAGTGACAAAAATAACAGCATAAACACTGAGACTGATCACCAAAATGACAAAAACAAAAGCATGATCACTGAGACTGATCACCAAAATGACAAACATAACAGCATAAACACTGAGACTGATCACCAAAGTGACAAAAATAACAGCATAAACACTGAGACTGATCACCAAAGTGACAAAAATAACAGCATAAACACTGAGACTGATCACCAAAGTGACAAAAACAAAAGCATAAACACTGAGACTGATCACCAAAGTGACAAAAATAACAGCATAAACACTGAGACTGATCACCAAAGTGACAAAAATAACAGCATAAACACTGAGACTGATCACCAAAGTGACAAAAATAACAGCATAAACACTGAGACTGATCACCAAAGTGACAAAAATAACAGCATAAACACTGAGACTGATCACCAAAGTGACAAAAATAACAGCATAAACACTGAGACTGATCACCAAAGTGACAAAAATATAAGCATAAACACTGAGACTGATCACCGAAGTGACAAAAATAACAGCATAAACACTGAGACTGATCACCAAAGTGACAAAAATAAAATCATAAACACTAAGACTGATCACCAAAATGATAGTTGCTTACAGAGAGATCAATATCATGGCTCATCTGAACATACTGAATATGGCATCGATTGGGTGAAACACATGCTTTAAATGTCTGAGAGTTTAAATAAAAACTTCACCGCATACTTCTGATCCCCCTTGCTGCCTTCTTTCATGTCAATTTACTCTTAATATTTTTTCAGGGAATTTGTTTACCAACAGCTTCCGAAATATATTGTAATTATTTTTGGACTGTGTGGTAGATGGAAACAGAAAAAAACACGAAAAAGGAATAAGAATGCCTATTTATTTAGTATGCGTTCTTATTCCATTTTTGTGTTTTTTTCTGGTTCCTGTTTATTTGAACGCGAGCAGTCACGCTTGTTTTGGATTTTGTGTGATAAATGGCCAATATATTTTAAGTCAGTTCATGAATAGGCAGTATACAAGGCCTTAATATTTATACATTTCAATATAATGGTTAGATACTGGATCAGCGATTGAAACTGTGTACTAAACTGAGAAGGACTAAATTTTGTCAAAATTTGCCATAACACGGTAGAGAATTCCTTTCTGGCAGCTGTATTTCTGTTTTGCAAAGTTATTATTAACATCATCATCATCATTATTATTATTGTTATTATTATTATTATTATTGTTATTATTGTTGTTATTATTATTATTATCATTGTTATTAATTTTATCATTGTTATCATTATTATTATCATTATTGTTGTCGTTATTATTTTATTACTATTATTATTATTGTTGTTGTTGTCGTCATCATCATCATCATCATCATCATCATTATCATCATTTAATCGTTTATGTATAGCGTTTCTCTCCACACACACACACACACACACACACACACACACACACACACACACACACACACACACACACACACACACACACACACACACACACACACACACACACACACACTCTAACTAACTAACTAACTAACTAACTATTAACTGACTGACTGACTAACTAACTAACTAACTAACTAAGTAACTAACTAACTAATTACGTATCCGTATTGAACAAAAAGACAACGACTAAACAAGGTAAGGGAACTCAGACCACAAGAAGTAATATCAACTGACAGTGCTTCCTTCACTGTTTGCTGAACTGTCAACAGAAGTGCAGTGTCCCTTACTATTGAATTGTCAACATTAGTAGATTCACGTTTAGACTAATGTCTTAATCCTTTGACTCCCGCACCCTGTCCATCAGCATCCTGCATTGCCAACCATGCAAGCAAAGCAAAAACTTAACCCTTTGATTCTTTCACCCTATCCACCAGCTTTTCTCTTCTTTTCACGGCATGTCATCAGTTTTCGGCAGGAGAATCTTCTTCCAGTGGTCTGCCATTGCCTTGTGAAAGTGCAGTGTGCATGTTGCACGGTGATCCCAGCCATTGTTCCATTGTAGAAATCATCTGCCTGTGACCTCGAGAACAACAGCCATCGCTGCTACTACTTCACAGATGTCTCCTTGCTGTCACCCGTCCCCTGCTCCGAGGACTTCATGTCGCCCATGTCGTTTAACCGTTCAGCCAAAACCGTTGCCTGGGGTATGGTCGAGGTGTCTTTTACTTTTTCTTAGAGCCAGACGAACAAACCGAAGCATTCTGGAAGAACTGAACGAACAACCTGAACTTTTAGGCCTGGTTAAGAAATGGAAAATGAAATACTTTGGACATGCTATGAGACGTCAGAGCTGCCATGTGATGAAGACTGTGGCCCAGGGCAAAATGGAGGAGGGCAAGGGACAACAAGGAAGACCGCCGACTTCCTATGTAGAGAGCATGACCAAGTGGACGCAGTTGTTGAAAGATGAAATCTACAGGACTGCAGACAGAAAGGGCTGGAGACAGCTGACGGGGCATATATCAGTGGCTACCATCAAGAATGATATCGCCGACAGTGGAACAGGTGAATCTACCGGCTTCCTGCTGGAAGCTGGTGGATAAGGTGAGGGAGTCAATGGGTTAAGTTTTTGCACTTGGTGGATGGGGTGTGGGAGTCCAAGGGTTAAATTTTTTGCGTTTGGTGGATAGGGTGTGGGAGTCAAAGGGTTCAATTTTTGCACTTGGTGGATAAGGTGTGGTTGTCTAAGGGTTAAGCTTTTGCACTTGGTGGATAGGGTGTGGGAGTCAAAGGGTTAAGCTTTTGCACTTGGTGGATAAGGTGTGGTTGTCCAAGGGTTAAGCTTTTGCACTTGGTGGATAAGATGTGGTTGTCCAAGGGTTAAGCTTTTGCACTTGGTGGATAGGGTGTGGGAGTCAAAGGGTTCAGTTTTTTCATTTGGTGGATAAGGTGTGGTTGTCCAAGGGTTAAGCTTTTTCACTTGGTGGATAAGGTGTGGTTGTCCAAGGGTTAAGCTTTTGCACTTGGTGGATAGGGTGTGGTTGTTCAAGGGTTAAGCTTTTGCACTTGGTGGATAGGGTGTGGGAGTCAAAGGGTTCAGTTTTTGCACTTGGTGGATAGGGTGTGGTTGTCCAAGGGTTAAGCTTTTGCACTTGGTGGATAAGGTGTGGTTGTCCAAGGGTTAAGCTTTTGCACTTGGTGGATAGGGTGTGGGAGTCAAAGGGTTCAGTTTTTGCACTTGGTGGATAAGGTGTGGTTGTCCAAGGGTTAAGCTTTTGCACTTGGTGGATAGGGTGTGGTTGTCCAAGGGTTAAGCTTTTGTACTTGGTGGATAGGGTGTGGGAGTCAAAGGGTTAAGCTTTTGCACTTGGTGGATAAGGTGTGGTTGTCCAAGGGTTAAGTTTTTGCACTTGGTGGATAAGGTGTGGTTGTCCAAGGGTTAAGCTTTTGCACTTGGTGGATAGGGTGTGGTTGTCCAAGGGTTAAGCTTTTGCACTTGGTGGATAGGGTGTGGTTGTCCAAGGGTTAAGTTTTTGCACTTGGTGGATAGGGTGTGGTTGTCTAAGGGTTAAACTTTTGCACTTGGTGGATAAGGTGTGGGAGTCATAGGGTCAACATTAACAGTGGAGGATGGGGCTCAGTGGTTAAGTCGCCTTTCGTTCTCTAACGTGAGGTCAAACTTGGCCTGCAGTCCTGCTTTTGGGGAGTAACATGGTGGAGACCTCCACATTTCCCTGGGCCGTCACTGTTTTGTTGTTGTTGTTGTTGTTGTTGTGTTGTTGTTGTTGTTGTGTTGTTGTTGTGTTGTTGTTGTTGTTGTTGATGATGATGATGATGATGATGTTGTGTTGTTGTTGTTGTTGGTTTGACAAAGTCAAGAGGCATTTTTAACAAACGTTTTTATTCATCTTTTGCTTGACAACAAAAATGAACATTAAACACACAGGATGGTAACGAAAATTGACAAAAAAATTATGCACATATGAAAAGACAATGTCGACATATGAACTCCGTATAGCATACAGAATATACATAATGATAAATTATATATTGGAAGTTTAAAAATGAACATCAAGACCTAAGCACATGTCAACATTTTTCATTTTTCAGATTATATCTTTTTGCTGTTTGATAACCAAGCATCAGTGAAGAGTGTGATTACAGAAATAATATCGATTTATACATACATATAAAACAAGTATTGTTCGCATACAAACCACATATAACATATAAACCATATATGACAATATTCTAATAAGTGAAGGTTTTATTGTGTACATCAAGATTTAACAACATATCATGAAGTTCAGAATTCTGGAGTTTGAAACCCTTTTCGATATACATTTTCTCTTTCCCCACTAGATTTCAGATCGTGTGTAACATGCAATTAGCGCAAGTAAAAGAACCCACGGCAACAGAAGGGCTGTCCATGACAAAATTCTACAGAAAGTCTACTGTGACAGGTAAGCAATACAGGAAAAGGGGAGAAATGATCGAATGGCACCGTACTATGGAAACATACTTTCCCCAGGAAGAGCAACCAAGATTTTTCACGTGGACCAAAATTCCTCATGACATAAAGATAGAACTGGGAGGGTTGGGGGTGTTGTTAAAAAGTCAATCCAAATCATCAGTTCAGCGGGCACAGTTTATATAAATTTGGAATCCAGTCCGTGAGCCTCTGCTGATACAAGGGAGGAAATTCTTTCTAACCTCTGGAACTATGTGATTGCATGGTAAGCTCCCTTAGTTTCGGAGCGTTTCGTTCTCTAACGCGAGGTAAAAGTTGGCCTAATTTATAATCCGAACAATGAACCAGAAACCGTTCATCTTGCACAAACGTCCACGGGTGAACATGAGCTGCTTGCACAAAGCTGACGACTGTGGCAAGTCCCATACCACAAGGGTCAGTCGGTAGGCCTGATGGCACTCACTAAGTGAAAAGGTTCGCGGAGGAGTCTCAATTTCCTGTAGGTTTTGGCGAACCAACCAGTTTTCCTTTCAACTGAAATTTCGCTCTCGTCCATCAAACAATTAACACCCAGTTGCAGTTTTCGGCTTCTTTATATCATTTCTCCCACACACGTTTGGCAGTGAGTTTCTGGATAAAATCGGTAAGTTTGAATCCTGTTTACCTATAATCTTCTTGAAGTAAGTCAAACTCTGTGTGAATCTAGCCTTGGGCTTGAAAGCTGGTGGCAACACTGAACACAAAATGTGACAAAGGTTTGCTATCTGCATACCACACGGAGCTGCCTGTAAAGGCCAGTCACATTACACTCCGTCTAATTCGTGGTAACTCCGCAGCTGTATATTATTGCCATGCCATGTAAACTGGTCTCTCCAATTTTCTGTACAAGTCCGAGAAGGGGTGTGATGTAGATCCCTGGCCATGGCATGGCACCAGGTAAAACTAGCTTTAGTAATTTTAGAGAATATTGCCATGACCAGTTTTTCATGGTCAGTCACATGGTTTTGTAACTGCAAGTTTATGTAAGTTTACCCGTCTAAAAAAAGCAAATCTGTAATTGTGTCCTAGTTTGTGGGCAGTGTAGATCTACTGAATTATTTACTGAATTAGTAAAGATGACATAGTGAGTGATTCCATTTCTGTCCAGTCATCTTAAATGAATAGCCTTCCTAATCCTTTTTTCTGTTTATGCTGTTCAGAAAGTCTGTGTCTATGAAATATGGCAGACAAGCAAATACGCAAAAAGCATGGATACAAAGCTCAAATTCAGTTCTAGGCCTGTCAGACCGTGATACAGTTGTCACTGACACAGATTCTAAATCACACTCATCATCATCAAGTGCCCTGCCGACTGGCATTGGCGATCATGGCCCAACATATGTATCTATACCTTGTCGCCACAAGCACATCTTCCATCTTCTCTGTCCTCAGCCACCCTGCAAGTCCGTCCAATATTTTCTCCGTGGGTCTACCTGATGCTCTCTTTCCCTCCAGCTTTCCTGTTGTGGCCAGGTGCTCTAATTCCACTTTCCTCATAAAATGGCCTATAAATGTCGCCTGTCTTTTCCCAATCTTTCTTACCAATGATCTTCTTGTGTCTGCCTCCGTCAAGACTGTCTCGTTTGATTTCTTTGCTGTCCATGGAATTCTCAGCATTCTTGTTAGACACCACATCACAGCTGCCTCAATCTTGTTCTGGCTTTGCGTGTTGACTGTCCACGCTTCATAACCGTATATTATCGGTTCTATATAACATTCAAGAACTCTCTGATGTAAATTGATAAGCATTTGTTGGTAAGAATGCTTTTTATCTTCCAGAATGCTGTTTTGGCTTCTCCATTTCTGCTGGCTATTTCAGATGTGCATCTGCCTTCTGGTGAGATGATCGTTCCCAGATATTTAAACTTATCAACCTGTCTCAGAGTTGTGTCGTTTGCATGAGGGGATTTCATGTTTTTACTGATTACCATGACTTCAGTCGTCTTGCTATTTAGCTCCAAGAAGACTGAAGTCATGGTAATCAGTAAAAAAAAACACTACATAGTAAGCCACACTACATAGAGTAAAACCCACAAAATATTTCATGTGCAGAAAAACCTAATTGGGAAAAACTTCAAAAGTATAATAGACAAAGTAAACAAAGACACCATCAGTATGTATCATAAAGATCAGATACACAAACTTGGTGGAATCATTTCAAAAACAACATCATGGAGCAGTAGAACAAAACATCCCTTCAAAACTGAAAAAAAAAAAACCCCACAATTTATCCAGGGATCAGCACACACATAGCATCTCCTGCATGGCAAAAGGAAATTATACCCAACAATTCAAGAAACAAAACAAACAGGAACATAACAGAACTGTTCAAGAAGAATGCAGAAATAATACGACGTGCCAGATGGAACATCAACAAGTCTTTCAGCCATGCTAGAAGGTTTTCAAAATAACACCTTCAGTCCAAACCCTTTTTGCACTATGTAAACGTAAAAAAACCCCAACAAGACAGCATTGGTGTGTCCCCCTGTGGGTGAATTGCTCCACGATAATAATAGATTAAAGGCAGAAATATTCACTGGATGCAGAAACCTTATTATTCAACTGATAATCAGCAAACATCATATACATTTTCATAAACTGCAAATTTTAGTCAGTTTTCACCAAGGATAACTCTTCACTAGTGTGATATCAGTGGACTCTGCCACACCACACATTAACCTTATATATATATATATATATATATATATATATATATATATATATATATATATATATATATATATATATACCCATATTCAAGCAACATGCGTAGTCAAACTCTTGACCAATAAGAGGGAACTCGGTGATATTGCCAAGACAATTCTAGAAACATGTGCAAAAGAGACAGCACCATCTTCAGAAAACTGAACAATCATTGGACACAGGAACCTTATCCTCTGACTGGTTATCAGAAAACATCATCTGCATATTCATTAACTGCAAAACCTAGACTAGTGTCACTCACTTCAGTCAGCTGCCAACTTTTAGAACACAGTGTCTACAGCATTATAATGACTGTCTTACAAACAATATCAATACTGTACAAACAACATAAAAAGTGAATCAACAACCTGGTTAAATACTGTAATTAAAACTTAAATTACCAACACACACACACACACACACAGACACACACACACACACACACACACACACATATATATATATATATATATATATATATGTATATATATATATACATACATGTAGATGGATAGACAGATATAGATCGATATAGATAGATATAGATAGGTAGGTAGGTAGGTAGGTAGATAAGAGAGAGAGAGAGAGAGAGAGAGAGAGAGAGAGAGAGAGAGAGAGAGAGAGAGAGAGAGAGAGAGATTAGTTGTGGACTCCTTGACAGGCTGACCAAACAAAATTCATATGTTAATAATACTGACTCAAATGGTGTAAGCTGTGTTCTTAACTTAACTTCTTACAAAGTTTGAAACTGTGTGTCCTACCTTAAGGCAAGAAACAATATGACTACTTGTTATCTTCTGTCAACAAAGGCACACAATATCCCTGACATGTTTGTTTAGACTGTATCAGCTTTCCACTGAGTTTATGGTCCCCTGAGTTTATGGTCCCTGAGTTTATGTTCCCTGAGTTTATGGTCCCATGAGTTTATGGTCCCCATGAGTTTATGGTCCCCATGAGTTTATGTTCCCCTGAGTTTTGTTATGGTCCCATGAGTTTATGGTCCCCATGAGTTTATGTTTCCTGAGTTTATTGTTCCCCCTGAGTTTATGGTCCCCAAGAGTTTATGGTCCCCTGAATTTATTGTCCCCATGAGTTTATGTTCCCTGAGTTTATGTTCCCCTGAGTTTATGGTCCCCATGAGTTTATGTTCCCCTGAGATTATTGTCCCCATGAGTTTATGTTCCCCTGAGTTTATTGTCCCCATGAGTTTATGATCCCCTGACATCGCATTCAGTCACATATCTACCCACTGCGCTCATCTCCATCGAATCCTGGTCGCTCTACATTTTGCAGAACGAAACTCGGTCCTGCCACATATCTCTATGAATCTCCTTTCATACTGTGTGTGTGTGTGTGTGTGTGTGTGTGTGTGTGTGTGTGTGTGTGTGTGTGTGTGTGTGTGTGTGTGTCTTTGTGTGTGTTGTGTGTGTCTGTGTGTGTATGTGTTTCTGTGTGTGTGTGTGTGTCTTTGTGTTTCTGTGTGTGTGTGTCTTTGTGTTTCTGTGTGTGTGTGTCTGTGTGTGTGTGTGTCTCTGTGTGTGTGTGTGTGTGTGTGTCTTTGTGTTTGTGTGTGTGTGTGTCTGTGTGTGTGTGTGTCTTTGTGTTTCTGTGTGTGTGTGTCTTTGTGTTTCTGTGTGTGTGTGTCTGTGTGTGTGTGTGTCTGTGTGTGTGTGTGTGTCTGTGTCTTTGTGTTTGTGTGCGTGTGTGTGGTGGGTGTACGTATGTGCACGCGCGTGCGCGGGTGTGTTTATGTATGTGTGGATTTAGCGTCTTTTCTTGACTGATGATGATTGCAGCATCACTCTTCATATTAGATTTGTCTTCATACCTTCCTTGTATTTTTGCCAGTTACGTGGATTGTACTGTTATGTCAGTAATATTTTCAATGGATTAACCAATATTCATCCCCCCACCCCCCTTTAAATGTGGGTCATGTTTATATTATTGATGATTATTTAACACTGCAAAATAACCATTTAACACTGCAGATAACCATTTAACACTGCAGATAACCATTCAACATTGTAGATAACCATTCCACATTGCAGATAACCATTTAACATTGCAGATAACCATTTAACACTGCAGATAACCATTTAACATTGTAGATAACCATTTAACACTGCAGATAACCATTCAACATTGTAGATAACCATTTAACACTGTAGATAACCATTTGACATTGTAGATAACCATTCCACATTGCAGATAACCATTTAACAATGCAGATAACCATTTAACACTGCAGATAACCATTTAACACTGCAGATAACCATTTAACATTGCAGATAACCATTTAACATTGCAGATAACCATTAAACACTGCAGATAACCATTTAACATTGCAGATAACAATTTAACATTGCAGATAACCATTTAACATTGCAGATAACCATTTAACGTTGTAGATAACCATTTAACACTGCAGATAACCATTTAACATTGCAGATAACCATTTAACACTGCAGATAACCATTTAACATTGCAGATAACCATTTAACATTGCAGACAACCATTTAACACTGCAGATAACCATTTAATACTGCAGATAAACATTTAACATTGCAGATAACCATTTAACATTGCGGATAACCATTTAACACTGCAGATAAACATTTAACATTGCAGATAAAGATCTAACACTGCAGATAACCATTTAACACTGCAGATAACCATTTAACATTGCAGATAACCATTTAATACTGCAGATAACCAATTAAACCTGCAGATAAACATTTAACATTGCAGATAACCATTTAACATTGCAAATAGCCATTTAACATTTCAGATAACCATTTAACGTTGTAGATAACCATTTCACATTGCAGATAACCATTTAACATTGTAAATAACCATTCAACACTGCAGAAAACCATTTAACACTGCATATAACCATTTAACATTGCAGATAACCATTTAACATTGCAGGTAACTATTTAACATTGCAGATAACCATTTAACATTGCAGATAACCATTTAATTCTGCAGATAACCATTTAACATTTCAGATAACCATTTAACATTGCAAACAGCCATTTAACATTGCAGATAACCATTCAACACTGCATATAACCATTTAACATTGCAGATAGCCATTTAACATTGCAGATAACCATTTAACATTGCAGATAACCATTTAACATTGCAGATAACCATTTAACACTGCAGATAACCATTTAACATTGCAGATAACCATTTAACATTGCAGATAACCATTCAACATTGCAGATAACCATTTAACATTGCAGATAACCATTTAACATTGCAAATAACCAATTAACATTGCAGATAACCATCAACATTGAAGATAACTATTTAACATACTAGATAACCATTTCACATTGCAGATAACCATTTAACACTGCAGATAACCATTCAACAATGCAAATAACCATTTAACATTGCAGATAACCATTTAACACTGCAGATAACCATTCAACATTGCAGATAACCATTCAACACTGTAGATAACCATTTAACATTGGAGATAACCATTTAACACAGCAGATAACCATTTAACACTGCAGATAACCATTTAACACAGCAGATAACCATTCAACACTGCAGATAACCATTTAACATTGCAGATAACCATTCAACATTGTAGATAACTATTTAACATTGCAGATAACCATTTAACACTGTAGATAACCATTTAACACTGTAGATAACTATTTAACATTGCAGATAACCATTTAACACTGTAGATAACCATTTAACATTGCAGATAACCATTGAACATTGCAGATAACCATTTAACACTGTAGATAACCATTTAACATTGTAGTTAACTATTTAACATTGCAGATGACCATTTAACACTGTAGATAACCATTTAACATTGCAGATAACCATTCAACAATGCAGATAACCATTTAACATTGCAGATAACCATTTAACATTGCAGATAACCATTAACACTGTAGATAACCATTTAACACTGTAGATAACCATTTAACATTGCAGATAACCATTTAACACAGCAGATAACCATTTAACACTGCAGATAACCATTTAACACAGCAGATAACCATTTAACACTGCAGATAACCATTTAACATTGCAGATAACCATTCAACATTGTAGATAACTATTTAACATTGCAGATAACCATTTAACACTGTAGATAACCATTTAACATTGTAGATAACTATTTAACATTGCAGATAACCATTTAACACTGTAGATAACCATTTAACATTGCAGATAACCATTGAACACTGCAGATAACCATTTAACATTGCAGATAACCATTGAACATTGCAGATGAACATTTAACATTGCAGATAACTATTTAACATTGCAGATAAACATTTAACACTGCAGATAACCATTTAATACTGCAGCTAACCATTTAACATTGCAGATAACCATTTAACATTGCAGATAACTATTTAACATTGCAGATAACCATTTAACACTGTAGATAACCATTTAACACTGTAGATAACCATTTGACATTGTAGATAACTATTTAACTTAGCAGATAACCATTTAACATTGCAGATAACCATTTTAACCATTTAACATTGCAGATAACCATTTAACATTGCAGATAACCATTTAACACTGCAGATAACCATTTAACATTGCAGATAACCATTAAACACTGCAGATAACCATTCAACATTGCAGATAACCATTTAACATTGCAGATAACCATTAAACATTGGAGATAACCATTTAACATTGCAGATAACCATTAAACATTGCAAATAACCATTTAACATTGTAGATACCCATTTAGCATTGTAGATAACTATTTAACATTGCAAATAACCATTTAACACTGCAGATAACAAGTCACATGTTTAGTGTTCTGCCACAACCAGTTCTTTATCTGAAAATAATTGTTTGACCAGAAGCATATTTTTACTGTTAGAGTGTTTGGTTTTTGGATTGATCAACATTTTTTTCTGGTAAAGTCATGTTGAATGATTTCTTTTCTCATCGTCCCACAGTGTGCAGACAGACTTGTGATCTCTTTCGTGACTGATTACATGGTAAATTACTGCCCTTGGTTACTGCCATAGATTACATGGTAAATTACTGCCCTTGGTTATTGCCATAGATTACATGGTAAATTACTGCCCTTGGTTACTGCCATAGATTACATGGTAAATTACTGCCCTTGGTTACTGCCATAGATTACATGGTAAATTACTGCCCTTGGTTACTATCATAGATTACATGGTAAATTACTGCCCTTGGTTACTGCCATAGATTACATGGTAAATTACTGCCCTTGGTTACTGCCGTAGATTACATGGTAAATTACTGCCCTTGGTTACTGCCGTAGATTACATGGTAAATTACTATCTTTGGTTACTGCCATAGATTACATGGTAAATTACTATATTTGGTTACTGACATAGATTACATGGTAAATTACTATATTTGGTTACTGCCATAGATTACATGGTAAATTACTGCCTTTGGTTACTGCCATAGATTACATGTTAAATTACTGCCTTTGGTTACTGCCATAGATTACATGGTAAATTACTACCTTTCGTTACTGCCATAGATTACATGGTAAATTACTGCCCTTGGTTACTGCCATAGATTACATGGTAAATTACTGCCTTTGGTTACTGCCATAGATTACGCGTTAAATTACTGCCTTTGGTTACTGCCATAGATTACATGGTAAATTACTATCTTTGGTTACTGCCATAGATTACATGGTAAATTACTGCCCTTGGTTACTGCCATAGATTACGTGGTAAATTACTGCCCTTGGTAACTGCCATAGATTACATGGTAAATTACTACCTTTGGTTACAGCCATAGATTACATGGCAAATTACTATCTTTGGTTACTGCCATAGATTACATGGTAAATTATTACCTTTGGTTACAGCCATAGATTGCATGGTAAATTATTACCTTTGGTTACAGCCATAGATTACTTGGTAAATTACTGCCTTTGGTTACTGCCATAGATTACATGGTAAATTACTGCCCTTGGTTACTGCCATAGATTACATGGTAAATTACTGCCTTTGGTTACTGCCATAGATTACATGGTAAATTACTGCCCTTGGTTACTGCCATAGATTACATGGTAAATTACTGCCTATGGTTACTGCCATAGATTACATGGTAAATTACTGCCTTTGGTTACTGCCATAGATTACATGGTAAATTACTGCCTATGGTTACTGCCATAGATTACATGGTAAATTACTGCCCTTGGTTACTGCCATAGATTACATGGTAAATTACTGCCTTTGGTTACTGCCATAGATTACATGGTAAATTACTGCCTTTGGTTACTGCCATAGATTACATGGTAAATTACTGCCCTTGGTTACTGCCATAGATTACATGGTAAATTACTGCCCTTGGTTATTGTCATAGATTACATGGTAAATTACTGCCCTTGGTTACTGCCATAGGTTACATGGTAAATTACTGCCCTTGGTTACTGCCATAGATTACATGGTAAATTACTGCCTTTGGTTACTGCCATAGACCACTCAAACTTTTCAGGGGTGCGTGGTTACTGCCAGGCGTTTTTATGCAGGGGATCCATACCGTCCGTTCACCGGCCCACTGCTTTTGCAGGGAAATGAGACACCGCAGGTCGGGTGTTTACACCATGCGCCGCCAGGTGTCAGATGATAGTACTGGATTCTGCCCAGGTGTGTTTACATAGCACAAACAAGTAGTCTTTTTTTCATCAGCAAGTAGCCCCCACATTCCAAACTTTTTGCCAGAGATAAACTGAGGATTTTTTTTTTTTAATATTGATACCACCACAAGCGCGCACGCGCACACATACACACACAAACCCACACAAACACACACACGCACGCACGCACACACACACACGCACGCACACACACGCGCGCGCGCACACACACACACACACACACGCACACACACACACCCGCGCATGCACGGGCACACATGCACGCGAGCGCACACAAACGCGCGCATGCGGACACACGCACTCACACGCGCGCGCGCACACACGCACGCGCGGGCACACACACACGCACACACACGCGCACGCACGTATACACACACACGCACGCACGCACGCACACACACACGTGCGCTTACGTGCGCGCACACAAGCACGCATGCACGCACACACACACACACACACACGAGTGCGCAAGCACGCACACACACACACACGCGCACGCACGCACGCTCACACACATACACGCACGCACGCACACACGCACGCACGCACGCACGCACGCACTAATGCACGCACGCACGCACGCAGGCACACACACACACACACGTGCGCTGACGCGCGGGCACACACACACACACACACACGCACACACGCACACACACACACACACACACACACTCACACACACGCATTCACTCACGCACATACACACACACACGTGCGCGAGCGAGTGCACGCACACACACACACGCAGGCACACACACGCACACACGCACACACACACACACACACACACACACACACAGACGCGCACGCAAGCACTTATAAACAGGATTCATACAGTTTTTGGTCTTACACGATAAATCCACTTTTTTCCCCTATACCGACAGGAGGATGTGATACGTCTAGTGTGTCGGCAAGTGTGACGTGTGTTAACAGTAAACAGCGTGCGGATAACAGCACGGCATGATATTCGTTTAAATGATAACTGATTGCTGTTCACTGTGAAATGTATATATACTGTAGTCAGTTGAGAATCGGAGAGCGACGAGTAAAGACGTAGAAACATAGCCCTGTCTTCCGAGTTGGCTGTAGAAAGAACGAAACATGGTGTCAGAAGTGGGATTACGAACTCCAACAAAAATCCAGAATATTGAAGACTAAAGTTCAACCATGGAAGATGAACAAGATGAGAGAAGAGCCAGTCGACGACATGCCAAGATTCCCTTACCTCCTAAACTTGATGTGAATGGAGAAAACCTGCAGAGCAGCTGGAGGAAATTCAAGAGGCTTTGGGACAGCTATGAAATTGTGACAACACAGACAGAAGAAGACTCAACATACAGAACAGCAGTTTTTCTTTCTTGCATCGGGCTGGATGCTATGGACATCTATGAAGGATTGGCATTTGCTAATGAAGCTGAAAGAAATGACATTGACACTGTTCTCCAGAAATTCGAAGAATACTGTGTGGGTTCAACCAATGAAACTTACGAAGCATTCAGGTTCAACTGCAGACATCAAGCAGCAGGAGAATCTATCGAACAGTTTGTAGCAGAACTGCGGAGACTGATCAAGACCTGTAACTATGGTCCACTGGAAGACAGACTGTTGAGAGATCAAATCGTACTGGGTGTACATGACGAGACTCTGCGATCAAAATTACTGGAAGTGCGACAGCTGACATTGAATGCATGTATTGATATGTGCAGAGCGCATGAATCAAGTCAACATCAAACCGTCCAAATGATGAGAAAAACGCAGGACACGCAGGAAGTCCAAGCTTTCAAAGAAAAGAAGACAGCAAAGCAGTATAGCAAAGGAAACAAACCAGAGTACAGAGAGAAATGCGGATACTGTGGTGGAAAGCACCCAAGAGCAAAAGAGAAATGTCCAGCATTTGGAAGAAGATGCAAAGCTTGTGGAGGAAATAATCACTTTGCTTCATGCTGCAGAACACCCAAGAAAAATCAAAAGAAAACAAGAGTTCGGCACTTCGAAGAAGAAGAGACTGACACTGAAAGCAATAATGAAATCCTCGGGATCGAAGACAAAACCAGAAAAAAGAAGAGAAACATACGAGCAAAAATGCTGATAAATGAGATGCCGGTAAGATTTCTTCTTGACACAGGTGCAACAACAAACGTGACGTCTGAGAGCCTGTACAGAGAAGTCACAGGAGATGAAAGAAAGTCTGACATGCAAGAGATTAAGAAGAAGCTGGTGATGTTCAATGGAACAGAAATGAAGCCTGTAGGGGAGATAGTGCTGCGAGTGAAAAACCCCAAGAACAGAAGGAAATACAAAGTCAATTTCGCGATCACCAAAACGGACTGTAAGCTAGTACTGGGACTGAAAGCTGTACAGCACATGCAATTGTTGACGATCAATGAAGAGAACATTGCAACGATAGCGGCGAATCAGAAAGAGGGGGAAAATGCAAAAGATATGCTCACAAAGTACAACGATGTCTTTGAAGGAGAAGGAAAACTAGAAGGGAAATTACACCTAGAAACAGACCCCAGTATTGCTCCAGTGAAGATGCCTTGCAGAAAGTGGCCGATAGCAGTGCAAGAGAAAGTGAAGGACGAGCTGAAGAGGTTGAAAAAACTGGACGTGGTCACTAAAGTAGACACGCCAACGGAGTGGATAAGCAGTTTGGTCGTAACAACAAAGAGCAATGGGAAAGTCAGACTGTGCATCGACCCTAAGCCACTGAACAAAGCCCTCAGGAGAAACGAGTACCCCATGCCAACCATTGATGACGTACTGCCTCTCCTCAAAGATGCAAAATACTTCACACACCTGGACGCGAAAAACGGGTTTTGGCACGTTGAACTGGACGAAGACAGCAGCTACCTGACAACATTTGAGACGCCTTTTGGCAAATACCGATGGAAACGAATGCCCTTTGGTATTTCACCTGCCCCAGAAGAATTCCAGAGGAGGATTGACATCGCTCTGGCAGGACTGCCAGGCGTGGTGGCGGTTCATGATGACATCTTTGTTTTTGGCAGAGGACCAACCGACGAAGCAGGAGCACAAGTTCATGATACCAACCTGAACCGTTTGCTACAACGATGCCGAAAGACTGGAATACCAGAACGCCTGACAACAGACTGTGGAACACAATTCACATCAAACCAGTTTGGAAAGTTCAGAAAAACGTATGGGTTTGAACACGTAACAAGCTCACCACACTACCCTCAGTCCAATGGGAAAGCAGAGAGCGCGGTGAAGGCTGCAAAGACGTGCATGAAGAAAGCAGAACACAACAATCAAGATCCCTTCCTCACTTTACTTGAGCTGAGAAACATCCCGACAGAGACTGTAAACAGTTCGCCTGCTCAGAGACTGTTCGGCAGAAGAACACGAACACAAGTGCCGACGTCAAAGACATTACTCCAACCTACAGTTGTACCAATCAAGAAAGAACTTGAGAAAAGGAAACTGAAGCAAGCGCACTACTACAACAGAAGCGCAGTAGAGCTGACAGAACTCTGTCCGGGACAGATTGTGAAATTCCAACCTCCAGGATCCAAAAAGTGGATCAGCGCCAAAGTAGACCAACAGGTGAACATCCGGTCATACAACATTCGCACAGAGGATGGACGTCAGTACAGAAGGAATCGTCGTCAGCTACGAGACACAACAGAAACGGAGCTTCAGCAGACAATCAACCCTCAACGACTGGTCCAGAGAAGGATGATTTCTGGAAGATATCAGGAAAGCGACACATCGGGCAAGCAACAGCAAATCATCATTCCATCAAAACAGATGCTGGAAGATAACAAGAAAACTGGAACTGGAACAGATGTCAGGACGCTAGCATCGTCTGTCCATGAGAACTCATCTGATCAGTCACCAGTCATCAAAATGTCTGAGACAACCAGCATCAAGGAGCCAGATGAAGTTATCAAACAAACAAGGACAGGACAACCCGAACTAGTTAGTTCTCCTTACAGAACAAGATCTGGAAGACAAAGCAAAAGGCCAGATTTCCTGAAATATGAATGAAACTGAAGACTCTACCACAATCAGATAAACTGAAAGCATTGTGAAATATGGACATCATGATGATGATGAATAGTATAATGATCAGAGATAAAATGAGGTGAATGAATGATTGGGCCCTGTGCGTGAGAATGTGTGTTTGTTAAGTTAATGTTGTGATAAAGGTAGGAAACACATTTATTTCGTATGGACTGAAAGATAAGAAAAATGATTAATTGATTTTGTTTCCTTAAAGAAAGGGAGATGTGACGTGTGTTAACAGTAAACAGCGTGCGGATAGCAGTACGGCATGATATTCGTTTAAATGATAACTGATTGCTGTTCACTGTGAAATGTATATATACTGTAGTCAGTTGAGAATCGGAGAGCGACGAGTAAAGACGTAGAAGCATTGGCCTGTCTTCCGAGTTGGCTGTAGAAAGAACGAAACAGCAAGTGACTGGTGACTGCGTGCTTGTCACCTCTCACTTTCACAGCCTACACCGCTGGCTAGCATTCCTGCTTGCAGCTATGCGAAAAGAAGAGCAGAAGGCGTAAGTCTCTTCTGGTCAGTACATAGCCTCTCCATCAGCAAGCCCTACGTTGTGCCTCCTCGTGGCGACAGGCGGTAACTGAGCACCTCGTGGACTCAGGTTAAATCTTGTGGGACTCGGAGGAGGTCTGGCCCCCAGACGTGTGGCATGCAGGCCCACCGGCGTGTGGATATGCCCTGGTGCCCACGAACCAGATCCCCAAGCTATGGGTAAATAGCTCCACTGCCTTGTGGACATCTCAGGAGAGAGTAAGGCTAAGGGAGTTAACCCTGAAAAAAAACCGATGGAAGGTAAGGGGGAACCACCATTGTAGTTTCCCCGGGAAAACCATGGACTAAAGAAAGATGAAGAATGACGTTAACGACGTGAATAGGTGCCCCTATGGAGCAGCTTCGTCCGGTAGGGACTGTCATGCGGCGCAGGTGACACCAGACCATGAGCCAGCTACAGCAACCAAAATCAAACCCAAAGTCAAACTTAGAAACACCAAAATAGCAAAATGGAACATCAGAACACTGTTGCAGAAGGGAAAATTAGACAACATCAACATGGAGATAGAAAGGCTTAACATCAGTATTTTAGGACTAGGGGAAGTGAGATGGAAGGGGGCAGGCATGATAACATCAGGAGAATACACAGTGATATACTCTGGTGGTAATTCATATGAAAGAGGAGTAGGCATCATAATGGACAAAGACAAATCAAAAGCAGTTAAGGGACACTGGGCTGTGTCCGACAGAGTTTGCTGGTCAAATTGGGAGGCAAACCATTGATATCATCAACATACAGGTGTATGCACCAACATCCGCAAGTACTCAGGAAGACATCGACAACTTCTACGAAATATTAGAAATGACCAAGGTCCAATGTAAATCACAAGAAGTTACAGTCATAATGGGAGATTTTAATGCTAAAGTGGTACAGGATAGGGTGGAGGATATAGTTGGACCTCATGGCCTTGGTACACAAAATGAAAGGGGAGGGAAACTTGTAGAATGGGCACAGATGAATGAGTTCATAGTAGGAAACACCTGGTTTGAGCAGTCTTATAGAAGAAATGGACTTGGATGAGTCCAGGAGATAATACCAAAAATCAGATTGACTACATCCTGATCAACAAAAGATTTAGAAATTCTTTACTGTCAGCAAAACCACTACCAGGCGCAGACTGCAACAGTGACCACAATCCGGTAGTCGGAAGGATTAGGCTGAAATTGAGGAAAAGGAAACAGACCAAAAGCAACATCAAACTAAACCTTGGACTCTTAAAGACAGATGAAGTGATGCATCAAAAATTTAATGTACATGTTCAAAACAGATTCAGTGCTCTGGAAGACGGTGACAGTGAGGAACAATGGACAAAGTTGAGAAATTCGATAAATGAAGCTTGTGAAGAAATCCCAAAGGCAGATAGGAAAGCAAAAAAGAACTGGATGACTAATGAAATTTTGGGCTTGATGGAGGAAAGGAGGAGGGCAAAGAGAAACAAGGAGATATACAGGAAGATAAACAAAGAAATCAGGTATAGGTGCAATGAAGCTAAGGAAGCTTGGCTGAACACAAAATGCAAAGAGATACAAGACCGACACAAAATGGATCATCAGGGTATGTACGGACGAATTGAAGAAATTGTCCGCAGGAAAAATACATGCACATCAACTGGTTGCTTAAAATCGAAAGATGGCACGCTTATCATGGAAAAAGATAAATACTGGACAGATGGGGAGAGTACATTAAAGACCTTTTTGAGGGTGACAGAAACGAAGAACACATTATAAGAAAGAACTTTGAAGGACCACCCATAATGAAAGATGAAGTTAGAGCAGCAATGAAAAAGATGAAACCAGGAAAAGCCCCAGGACCAGACAACATTACTACAGAGATGATTGAAGCCCTGGAGGAATTTGGCATAGAAAAAATAATCCTCCTAAATGAAATTTACGACACTGGAAAAATCCCTAAAGATATGTCAAAATCAATTTTCATTGCACTTCCAAAGAAGACAGGGGCGATAGAATACGAACTCCATCGCACAATCAGTTTGATGAGTCATGTAACAAAACTCCTGTTAAGAATAATCATGATGAGGACAAGGAATAGAATCAAAAGAGAAATAGCAGAAGAACAGTGTGGATTTGTGGAAGGGAAAGGAACTATTAATGCCATATACATCCTAAGAACTATCATAGAGAGGTCAATTGAGATGAATAAGTAATGGCTACCTGGCTGAACCTGTCTCTCAGTGACAAAAAAAGCTACTTACTGCGTAGCTTTCATCAGCGATCCTGCCGACTTCTTCAGCGCAACTGTTGGGTTGAGAACTGGCTTCAGTGCGCACTGCCGTGAGCGAACTCACGACAGTGCGACTGAATAAGTGAGGAGTACACCGATGGCAGGTTGTGTCGGCCCCGGTCACGGTTGAGGGTGGGGTTCCTTGCGGCGATGAATAAGGATTTGTATTTATGCTTTGTTGACTATACCAAGGCTTTCGATCGGGTACGACATGAAGAATTGATCAACCAACTGGAGAGACTCAATGTTGATGTAAAAGATCTACGAATAATCAGGAATATGTACTGGGAACAAACAACTGCAATGAGAATAGAAAACAATGTAAGCTCTTTCCAAAACATCAAAAGAGGAGTCAGACAGGGTTGTGTTTTGTCACCAGATCTGTTTTAACTTTACAGCGAAAACATCATGAGAAACCTAGAAGAAGACCCTTGATTAAAGGTTGGAGGGAAAATGATAAACAACATTCGATACACAGATGACACCGTGCCAATTGCAGAAAATGAAAGGGGCCTACAAAACCTTGTGAATATACTAGAAATAGAAAGCAAAGGTAAGGGGTTGGAACTAAACAGCAGGAAGACTGAAGTCATGGTGATCAGTAAAGAAACATGAAATCCCCTCATGCAAAATAACAGCAAATGGCACAATCTTGACACAGGTTAATAAGTTCAAATACCTAAGAACGATCATTTCATCAGACGGCAGATGCACATCGGAAATAGCCGGCAGAATCGGCCAAGCCAAAACAGCATTCAAGAAGATGACAAGCATTCTTACCAACAAATGCCTATCAATTAACATCAGGAAGAGAGTTCTTGAATGTTATATAGAACCAATACTGTTGTACGAATGCGAGGTGTGGACAGTCAACAAGCAAAGCTAGAGCAAGATTGAGGCAGCCGAGATATGGTTTCTAAGTAGAATGTTGAGAGTTCCATGGACAGCAAAGAAAACAAACGAGACAGTCATGATGGAGGCAGACACAAGTAGATCACTCATAAGGAAGATTAGGAAAAGACAGGCAACATTTATAGGCCATTTTATGAGGAAGGGGGATTTGGAGCACCTGGTCACAATGGGAAAGCTGGAGGGAAAGAGAGCACCAGGTAGACCCAGGGAGAAAATGCTAGACGGACTTATGGAGTGGCTGAAGACGAGGAGGGTGGAGGAGATGCTAGGGGCAACGAGAGATAGAGACAGATGGAAGTCCACGATCACCAACGCCATGCGTTAAGGCACCTGATGATGATGATGGCCGACACCTCAAACGTGGGACGTATCGAACCTGGGACGCGTCGAGATGTACTCTTTCAGTTTCTGTTTATCTATGAACAGTCATAATTCTCCAAGTTGCTTGTCTATCTGTTTATCTATGAACACTCATAATTCTCCAAGTTGCTTGTCTATCTGTTTATCTATGAACAGTCATGATTCCCGTAGTTTTTTGTCCATCTGTTTATCTATGAACACTCATAATTCTCCAAGTTGCTTGTCTATCTGTTTATCTATGAACACTCATAATTCTCCAAGTTGCTTGTCTATCTGTTTATCTATGAACACTCATAATTCTCCAAGTTGCTTGTCTATCTGTTTATCTATGAACACTCATAATTCTCCAAGTTGCTTGTCTATCTGTTTATCTATGAACACTCATAATTCTCCAAGTTGCTTGTCTATCTGTTTATCTATGAACAGTCATAATTCTCCAAGTTGCTTGTCTATCTGTTTATCTATGAACACTCATAATTCTCCAAGTTGCTTGTCTGTTTATCTATGAACACTCATAATTCTCCAAGTTGCTTGTCTATCTGTTTATCTATGAACACTCATAATTCTCCAAGTTGCTTGTCTATCTGTTTATCTATGAACACTCATAATTCTCCAAGTTGCTTGTCTGTCTGTTTATCTATGAACACTCATAATTCTCCAAGTTGCTTGTCTGTCTGTTTATCTATGAACAGTCATAATTCTCCAAGTTGCTTGTCTATCTGTTTATCTATGAACACTCATAATTCTCCAAGTTGCTTGTCTATCTGTTTATCTATGAACACTCATAATTCTCCAAGTTGCTTGTCTATCTGTTTATCTATGAACAGTCATAATTCTCCAAGTTGCTTGTCTGTCTGTTTATCTATGAACAGTCATAATTCTCCAAGTTGCTTGTCTATCTGTTTATCTATGAACAGTCAAACTTCACTTAGTATAGATCGTGTCACATGACAGTGAATCATTCATTAGACTACAGCTTTGTGGGCAGAAGAGAGCGATAACCTATCTACGAAAGAAATTCTTGTCAGTGGCTGTCGTTGTTACACGTATTGCTGTTTAAACATCCCCAGGTAAGTGACCACTATGCTTTTATTCATTAATCGGTAATGGTGCCTATTTACTAAAATGGTTTACTAAATCACTAATTCTGACCGAAGGGAAAGGTTGACGCACTGTTTTGTGCACTGAAATTTTGCTTTCGGGAATGTCTTCCTGGATTTGGTATGTTCGTCGTAGAAATCACGCGAAACGACTGAAGTTCGTTTATGATCTTGGACACCAGACCGAGTCAGAACGAAATAATTGCTTAGGAACGTAAACCACTAGAGGAAAACATAAAGGTAACTCTGTGTTTAAAACCTCGAAAGAATATTGTTCAGTTACTGATTCAGTATTGCCTTGTAGAAGGTGTTTTAGATCACGATTATCGGTGCAAGGTACAGAACTCTTTAACCACAGACATCTAAGATATAGACTGCGCGCGCCTGTCTGCGAGCGTTGAGGCGAAATGGCCCCACCGCTGGCTGCGAGTGGCCGCCATTGTGGGGACCTACCACCGCTCAGCAGTCTGTTGCTTACTCTGTGTAAATGAATGACGGACAGAGGAGAAAGCCAGGCTGTATCGTTTATATATTTTTTTAAAGAAATCTCCGATGACCCATTATTAGGGTGCGTGTGGTGAGTGTGTGTGCGTGTGTGTGTGTTTGTGCGTGCGCGCGCGTGCATGCATGTGTCTTTGTGTGTGTGTGCGTGTGTGTGTGTGTGCACACACACACGCGCACGCGCACACACACACACACACACACACACACACACACACACACACACACGCAAAACACACACACACACGGACAAACACAGAGATTCACGATTCACATAGTATGATATTTAATCTGAAAAAGTTCAAAGTCTCTTACTTAAGGGGGAACATGGGCTTAACAGCAAAAGTAAATGAACAAAGAAAAGTGGGGTAAGCGTCCTGACCCATAAATGAAATACTCTGACAATCATAACAAATCAGATCAAAGGAATTGACCGCAGCAAGCATCAACATTAAACATGTAATACATTTATGATATGTATTCTGATCAGTCCTATTTAGGTGTATGTGGCCAGATTACAAACAATAGACGCCATACTCTACGACATGAGTAAATTCAGTCTGACACTGTAAAAACTGTATGGATTAATGTAATATTTTGGCTGAAGATGTTTTTCTCTGCAGCAGTTTATTCTGAAATTGCTTAAAGCTGGACAACACAACAAGAATTGCACTTTGTCTTTCTGTGATGTTTTCCATAAACGACATAAATATTCACATGAGAGAGAGAGAGAGAGAGAGAGAGAGAGAGAGAGAGAGAGAGAGAGAGAGAGAGAGAGATGTACATGGGCATATTTAGTTTACTGGTTTGTCATCATTTTATGTGGTGGAACAACACAGAGAGCTTTTTTAGTCTATCATCAAACCCATATTCACAGTCTTCATAAAGTCATAATGCTTCTGCAAATCTCTCTCTCTCTCTCTCTCACCGTCTTGCTCATGATGTGAAATACATACAGAAAAGATCACACTAAACCATTCCTTATAACAGGAAACCTCCACCCCACTACCAAACAAGCTGAAGAAT
>JAPXFY010000025.1:61691594-61699155 GCA_030674185.1 Monoplex corrugatus
GCTTGGTTTTACCCCCTTGTCAATCTCTTTGCGACGTGATACACTTACAGGATTACGGTTTTGTCTCTCCAGTACTAGACCTGGTGGCATGGGCGGTGGATACCCTCTCAGTTTCATAGTCTTCTAAAAAAGTTCCCCAGATTGGCGAGAGAAGACCGGGCCACTGATTCTTGTCGCTCCTTGATGGCCATTCCAGCCCTGGTTCCCAGAACATTGTTTCTGTCAGGCGTTTCTCCACTGAGCTTTAATCTACATCCACCCTACACTTGTAGTCAGAATTCCTCGTCCTTCATGCCTGGCTTCTGTGGGCTCACAAAGGGTCCAGTGGTGTTGTTCATATCCTGACTTCACCACCTGTCTAAACCTCTACCGAGATTCAGGGACAATCTATTTCTACTCCATCAGTGGAAACAGTGCCAGAGGATTCCTTTTGGGGTTGAGCGCCTTAGGCTGAGTCAACGACCGCGTCAATCTTCAGAAGAACTATAAGAAAATCATGGCTGCGACTTCTGGCGCTCCACAGGCACCTTCATCCTTTTCTGTCTCCGTGGTGTCTCTCGCTAAAGACAGTAAGACTCCAGGAGGGCAGCTTCTGCCATTGTTACCCAACACATTGTCTCCTGTTCCTGAACATCGTCCTCAAGACCTTGAATCAAGTGAATTCATCATTCTTGTCGTGCCGTTCGTCACTCTTGAGTCACGGTGTAATGTGTGTAATTCAAGTTAAAAGGATTTTCCTCCCCAAAGTTACGTTTGATAAACATACATTGTGTGACTCACATACACTCTGTGACTGACATACATTCTGTGACTCACATACATTATGTGACTGACATACACTCTGTGACTGACATACATTCTGTGACTGACATACATTGTGTGACTCACATACACTCTGTGACTGACATACATTCTGTGACTGACATACATTCTGTGACTCACATGCACTCTGTGACTGACATACATTCTGTGACTGACATACACTCTGTGACTCACATACATTGTGACTGACATACATTCTGTGACTGACATACATTGTGACTGACATACATTCTGTGACTGACATACATTGTGACTGACATACATTGTGACTGACATGCATTCTGTGACAGACTCACATACATTCTGTGACTGACATGCTTTCTGTGACTGACATACATTCTGTGACTAACATACACTCTGTAACTGACATACATTCTGTGACTGACATACATTCTGTGACTGACATACATTCTGTGACTGACATACACTGTGACTGACATACATACTGTGACTGACATACATACTGTGACTGATATATACACTGTGACTGACATACACACTGTGACTGACATACATTCTGTGACTGACATACATTCTGTGACTGACATACACACTGTGACTGACATACATTGTGACTGACATACATACCGTGACTGACATACACACTGTGACTGACATACATTATGTGACTGACATACACTCTGTGACTGACATACATTCTGTGACTGACATACATTCTGTGACTGACATACACTCTGTGACTGACATACATTCTGTGACTGACACATTGTATGACTGACATACATACTGTGACTGACATACATTCTGTGACTGACATACATTGTATGACTGACATACATACTGTGACTGATATACACATTGTGACTGACATACACGCAGTGACTGACATACATTCTGTGACTGACATTTATTATGTGACTGACATACACTCTGTGACTGACATACGCTCTGTGACTGACATCCGCTCTGTGACTGACATTTATTCTGTGACTGATATACACTCTGTGACTGACATACACTCTGTGACTGACATACGCTCTGTGACTGACATTTATTCTGTGACTGACATACACTCTGTGGCTGACATACATTCTGTGACTGACATACGCTCTGTGACTGACATACGCTCTGTGACTGACATATGCTCTGTGACTGACATTTATTCTGTGACTGACATACACTCTGTGACTGACATACACTCTGTGACTGACATACGCTCTGTGACTGACATACATTCTGTGACTGACATACGCTCTGTGACTGACATACACTCTGTGACTGACATACGCTCTGTGACTGACATACGCTCTGTGACTGACATACGCTCTGTGACTGACATACGCTCTGTGACTGACATACGCTCTGTGACTGGCATATATTCTGTGACTCACGTATAATTCCTACCCAGCCTCCCATCTGGCTGCAGGGTCCAGTTCCTTTTGTTCACTTGTTTTAATAGATCTTCAAAGTGAGTAGCCTCAAAAAGGGAAGACACCACTACGTGGATACATCGCCACCTGTGATATTGATGGTGTCTGGTGTTCATGTTTCACTGGTATCGGTGTAACATCTCTTTTTACATGTTCAGGAACAGCTAATGGCTGTGGATATTTGGCACTCGTGAATCACGCTCTAGTGTGTTTATTTAACGTAAAGTTAGGGGAAAATCCCACTTACGGTATAGTTGTGTTATCTCAGCTGTCTTGTCCTGTGATATGTGTTGCTGTGAATTGTACATACTTTCTACATACTTTGTCGTTGGTGGTTGGATCAATGTTTGTCTGTCTGTATCGTTTGACCTGTCTGGCTTGTATAACCCTGTCAACATAGCTGTTCAAGTCACAGACACCCCCCCCCCCAACCAGTGTCAAGGTAGTAGTCCATGGGAAGTCTGGTGTTTGTGTATGAAATGTTATTTTCAGAGGTTACCTTTGTGCTCACCATTTTTTTTCGCCCCATTTTCTATGCTACCTTAATGGCCACAGAAGCTGGCACAGTTTTTACAATGCGATGATGTTCGATGGGGATGGTAATCGTGATGCTATGGACTTCCATCTAGGATTGAGACTGCGTGACAGGGCTGTACTCTACGCTTAGTATATCCTGGCGTCAACCAGGCCCGAGAGATACAGACACCTGCGGTGCTGGTCAGAAGATTTGAGCAGCACCCTCAATGGCGCATCCGTGAAATGGATGAGACTCGACTGTGTGGTTCTAGTCTTCCCAATGAACCCATAGCACGCCTAACTCTGGGTAGGAGCCAGTTGAAGCCGAAAAATCCCACAATGATTTCTGAAGGAATTGATGGGGATTCGAACCCACAACCTTCCAGTCGGTAATTTGTTGCGTTAACCTCTATACCATGGCAACTGGTTAATGAAAATATTTCATTTAAAATGATATTACTCTTATGATCTTGTATTTGTTTTTGTTTCCTTTTACAAAGATACTGATGTCCAGATGGTGTTTCCAGCCCAAGCATGGGCGGGCGATCAGGCTCAGTGAGGACAGGATGACAGCACAGAGGGTGGGGGGTTACGATCATGGCATCGTTGTTGCTGACCAAGTAATGAAGGTCAATGTATTGTTTGAGGTTAGTTTGAAATCGGTTTTGCTTGTTTCTTGGTTTTGTGATTTTTTCCCAATTATTGTTTCTGACTGTATAGTGATTGAATTGTACGAGCTTTGTTTTTATATGGACTGTTTTGTTGGTTTGTGTTTTGCTGTTATTGATGTTGTTGTTGATTTGTTTGCCCTGATTTTATTTCTTTGTATAGCATAAGGGCAGTGTAAGTGTTTTCCCCTCTAGAGTAACATTGCTTGTAAAAGAGAGGTAATTTCATACTGACATGGCAAGATGACTGCCTCTCTCTCTCTCTCTCTCTCTCTCTCTCTCTCTCTCTCTCTCTAGCTGTCTCTCTCTCTCTAGCTGTCTCTCTCTCAGTCTGTATTTGTACTGTGTAAGTAGCCTGTATACAATGAAAACCACTCTACTTCAGCTTCAGGGCCTGATAACTTTAATTCCCTTTTTGTTACAAACAGTTGACCTTTTCAGACAGTTGCTGTGTCCTTAGTTTCAAATTTATAAGGAAACAAGAAGAAAAAGAAGAAGAAAGACGAGAAGAAGAAGGAGAAGGAGGAGGAGGAGGAGAAGAAAAAGAAGAAGAAAAGGAAGAAGAAGAACAGCAACAACAAGAAGCAAACAAACAAACAAACAAACAAACAAACAAAAGAAAAACCTTTTTGAAATCATTACTTTCACAGACTTACGCTTGCCACAAGGACTGATGTGCATCGAAGATACTTAATAATCTATTGTTACCGTACCTCTATGTAGCTTGAACTTGTTTATCTGCTTATTGATCATCTGCTTTATTCATTATTCATTGATTATATTTTGTATAGGTGTGTATTGCACTGACAGGGTCTTGAGGTGTTATCCAGTAATGGGTCCTCTGTACTATTTTATATCTGTGTCATTTTATCTCTCAAATTTCTTTACATTTTTTTTTATTTTGAAAAGAGAACATATGTATGTATTATTAGCAAAGCATAGTTGCAACTACATCATGAAATTAAAATATATTAACATATTTTCTATTAAATTCTCCACGGGTCGTGAAGTCCCATTATCATTTTAAAATGTGCAATACAATAAAATCCTTTTTCAATCCATTTGACCAACGTTAGAATTGTCTCAAGAGACTAACCTGACTCAGTAAACTTAAGCAGTGTGGAATGGAAAGCTTTTGGATATTTCCTGGCACTGACCTGAACGACAGAACATGGAAGTATGAGTAGGAGAAGAATGATAGAAAGGAGGAGAGCGTGTGTGTTTGTTATTGTTGATGTTCTTCAGAAAAAATGGCACGTAGAATGCTGTTTGTGAATTTGCTTGAAACATCTGGTTTGAAAGGGATTTCGTGACTGGGTTTTCAATGCCCTGTCTGTGTACACTTTGACAGGCAGCCAACTGGCACAGAAGTCACTGTGGTCAGGCTGTCTGACGCCCAGTAGGAAAGTCTGATGACGATCCAGCTATGTTGCACCTGGTGGAAAAAGGTGGACATTTTGTTATCGCCGTGGTCAACGTATGCACGACTATTAGGGCCTGAATCCACTTGGCGTACATATGCAAACAAAATACCAAATACGTACATTACAGACCCTGTAAAGGTGTCAGCATTCAGCACCTTATGGACAGATAACAATACCCAGCATATACCCTGTACAAAATGGACAGATAACAATACCCAGCATATACCCCGTACAAAATAGACAGATGACAATACCCAGCATATACCCTGTACAAAATAGACAGATAACAATACCCAGCATATACCCTGTACAAAATGGACAGATAACAATACCCAGCATATACCCCATACAAAATGGACAGATAACAATACCCAGCATATACCCCGTACAAAATGGACAGATGACAATATCCAGCATATACCCCGTACAAAATGGACAGATAACAATACCCAGCATATACCCCGTACAAAATAGACAGATCAAAATGCCCAGCATATACCCCGTACAAAATGGACAGATAACAATACCCAGCATATACCCCGTACAAAATGGACAGATGACAATACCCAGCATATACCCCGTACAATCCCCACACCGAAAAACGAGTACGCTCAGCTATGTGGCAGGATATTCCCTTCAGATGGAGTATGCAGACTGTGCAGCCACGTGACACCTGATCAGTCATGCATCAAAACAATATTGCATGGAACACCACTACCACCACCACCACCAGCCTTGAGAGAGAACACCAACCAACTATCCAAACACATGAAAACAAAACCCCAAACAGACACAGTACAAACACAGTCTTCCAGGGTGATTTATATCCACCTTGGTTTTTTTTAGTGTGCAGCATTCCTGGCCTGTTTATATTTCTAGCTCCTTACCATTGTCATGTTGTGAATTGTGAAACAGGTGCAGATTCTCAGTGAAACAGATCACTCCTTTTTTCCATGTGGAGCTGTTCAGGAGACAGCAGATGGTTTCACACTGCCTCACACTGCTTCATATGGATGGGACTGCGCCGTTGTGTTCTCTCGCAGTAACTTCATTTGTGGACAAGAGGTAAACGTCTTCCGCATTCGTGGTCAGCAACTCCAACATGCATTCATATACATGTCTACGAGCGGGCTTGTATGTGCAGTGCCAATTTTGGACCCCGCCATGCAGGCAGTCATACTCGGAGGTTTACATGCTGAGTACGTTTGTGTTTCTATAAACCACCAAAAGCGACATGGCTTACAGGATCTTTAACGTGTGTGTTTGATGTTTGTGTGGGTATGCACGTGAAATGTGGTTCGGGTATTTGTATATCTGCACATATGAAAAAACAGGAAGAAATCTGCCGTCCGTTATTGACCAGGTGTTACTAGGGGCAGGGTTGAACTCAGAACTTCAAATTAGAATTCTGGTGTCGGATCCACAGGCGATCTTCCCATCAAGACGTCGACAAAATGGATTATGTTTTTCTGGGTGAAAATTACAGAGTATCCAGCCAGCGTGGCAAAGTGGTTAACACAAAGGATTACTAAGTGGAACGTTGTAAGTTCAAACCCCCACCAGTCCTCCAACCCCAAATGTTATTATGGGATGTTTCATCCCTGCTTGGCTCCTCCCTAGTACTGAGCATGCTATGGGCTCTTTGGGAAGACTGGGACCACACGGTACTGAGGGAGGTTACCTTTGTGCTCATCTTTTTTTTTTTCCGTCCCATTTTCTACACCGCTTAATGGCCACAGAAGCTGAAGCAGTTTTCATAATGTGATGATGATGGTGTCGATGTGGATAATAATCATGATGCTATGGAGTTCCATCTAGGATTGAGACTGCGTGACAGGGTTGTACTCTACACTTACTTTCATAATATATCCTGGCGTCAACCAGGCCCAAGAGATACAGACATCTGCGGTGTTGGCAATACCCTCAATGACGCATCCGCAAAGTGGATGAGACCTGACTGTGTGGTTCCAGTCTTCCCAATGAGCCAAAACACGCACAGCTGTGGGTAGGAGCCGGTTAGAGCCGAAAAATCCCACAATGATTTTTGAAGGTACTGATGGGGATTCGAACCCACAACCTTCCAGTCGGTAGTCCGTTGTGTTAACCACTACACCATGGCGACTGGTACACAGTTGAATCTGGTTCAGTTTAAGGTTGCATGGAGAGTTGCTCAAATTTCCTGACCAACACTGCATGTGTCTGCATCTCTCAGACCTGATATTGATGGCCAGGGTATATTATCAAAGTAAGCATAGAGTACAGCCCTGTCATGCAGTCTCAGGCCTCGATAGATCTCCATAATATCATGATCATCATCCCCATTGTCACAGTACCATCAGTCGTCACATCATTGTGAAAATTGTCCCCGATTTTGTGGCGCCTCATGCCCTGAACACAGGCCGACCTCAATTATGATTTCCTTTCTCCTTGCCTGTCTGAGTTCAATTCAAGTTGGGTTAGTGCTGTAAGTGTTCATGGGGTTTGTGGTTGGAAGTGCTGTTGTGATGGTAGTCCTTATGGGGTGGAGGTGGAGGTTTTCATTAAGCGTATGGCTCTGTCTGCAAATGAGTAGTAGGGGGACTTCAGCAAAACATGGGTCCAATCAACATCTGGAAGCACAGAGGCATACCACATGGTTCTGAAGTTAGACTTCTAACAATGTGTGATCTGGCCAAGTCATGATTTTATGGCTGCGAAGCCTGGACCCTGAGAAAAAAAATGATTGCAGAAGAATGGAGGC
>JAPXFY010000025.1:61699255-61766755 GCA_030674185.1 Monoplex corrugatus
TTGGACGGACTTGCAGAGTGGCTGAGAACAGAGAGGGTGGAAGATGTGCTTGCAGCAACAAGGGATAGATGCATATGGAGGGCCATGATCACCAACACCATGTGACAGGGCACTTATTGATGATCTGGTAATTTTTACCACTTTATCACATGGCGTCTGTAGCGTCATTCTCCATCACGTGGCGTTTGTAGCGTCATTCTCCATCACATGGCGTCTGTAGCGTCATTCTCCATCACGTGGCATACGTAGCGTCATTCTCCATCACATGGTGTCTGTAGCGTAATTCTCCATCACGCGGCGTCTGTAGCGTCATTCTCCATCACATGGCGTAAGTAGCGTCATTCTCCATCACGTGGCGTCTGTAGCGTCATTTTCCATCACATGGCGTACGTAGCATCATTCTCCATCACATGGCGTACGTAGCGTCATTCTCCATCACATGGCGTATGTAGCGTCATTCTCCATCACATGGCGTACGTAGCGTCATTCTCCATCACATGGCGTACGTAGCGTCATTCTCCATCATATGGCGTATGTAGCGTCATTCTCCATTACATGGCGTACGTAGCGTCATTCTCCATCACATGGTGTATGTAGCGTCATTCTCCATCACATGGCGTACGTAGCGTCATTCTCCATCACATGGCGTACGTAGCGTCATTCTCCATCACATGGCGTACGTAGCGTCATTTTCCATCACCTGGCGTACGTAGCGTCATTCTCCATCACCTGGCGTACGTAACGTCATTCTCCATCACATGGCGTATGTAGCGTCATTCTCCATCACATGGCGTACGTAGCGTCATTCTCCATCACATGGCGTACGTAGCGTCATTCTCCATCACATGGCGTACGTAGCGTCATTCTCCATCACATGGCGTACGTAGCGTCATTCTCCATCACATGGTGTCTGTAGCGTCATTCTCCATCACATGGCGTACGTAGCGTCATTCTCCATCACATGGCGTACGTAGCGTCATTCTCCATCATATGGCGTATGTAGCGTCATTCTCCATTACATGGCGTACGTAGCGTCATTCTCCATCACATGGTGTCTGTAGCGTCATTCTCCATCACATGGCGTACGTAGCGTCATTCTCCATCACATGGCGTACGTAGCGTCATTCTCCATCACATGGCGTCTGTAGCGTCATTCTCCATCACATGGCGTATGTAGCGTCATTCTCCATCACATGGTGTCTGTAGCGTCATTCTCCATCACATGGCGTACGTAGCGTCATTCTCTATCACATGGCGTACGTAGCGTCATTCTCCATCACATGGCGTATGTAGCGTCATTCTCCATCACATGGCGTATGTAGCGTCATTCTCCATCACATGGCGTATGTAGCGTCATTCTCCATCACAACGCCGAGTGTACGACGCA
Organism: Monoplex corrugatus; assembly: GCA_030674185.1. Lineage (NCBI taxonomy): Eukaryota > Metazoa > Mollusca > Gastropoda > Littorinimorpha > Ranellidae > Monoplex > Monoplex corrugatus. The sequence continues at coordinate 61,700,643 of JAPXFY010000025.1, forward strand.
TGCATAACGCCGACTGTGACAGATGGAGCCAAAACATAGAACCTGACGAAACGTCAGCTCCTAAAACTGCGAACCATGCAAAGGGCCCACGAACGGATCATGATGGGAATCACCTGGAAGGACTGGAAAACGGTGGCATGGGTAAGAGGAAAAACGAAGGTCAAAGACATAATAGACACAGTTTGTGAACGAAAGCAGAACTGGGCTGGTCATGTCATTAGGAGACGACAGATGGACCACCAAAGCGACGCACTGGATCCCTCAAAGCCAAAAAAAGAACAGAGGTCACCAGAGAACCAGACGGCGAAACGATCTGGAAAAGTTCAACAAAAAATGGACCAGAACAGCAGTTAACCGGCAACAGTGGCGTACAATGAGGAAGGCTTTATGTCCAACAACGGACCCAGACAAGCTGAGGTGAAGTGGCTGGCTCAGTTGGTAGGCATGTGGACCAAAGATCTTATTGTGTCAAGTTCTGTCCTGTCCCACATGTGAGAACGCTATTGCTTTCAAACCCATCCTGATGTACTGGTCATGTAATAATTAGAAGTCCTCATTTACAGATACTTCATAAATATTAATTCACATTCACATCCTACAGCGCATTCAAAACAATGCTGCACGCCTTGTACTCAAAAAGAAAAAAGCTGACCACATATCTCCTCTCCTGGCACAACTTCACTGGCTCCCTGTATCAAAGCGCATACAGTACAAACTAGACACCATGTGCTACAAAAGCCTCAATAACGCAGCCCCCGATTACCTGTCAAGCCTACTTGAGATCTATGTTCCCTCACGTACCCTCCGCTCTGCCTCTGATCCTCTGACTCTTCGCTTTCCACGCACTAAGCTCAATACCTATGGTCCACGAGCCTTCTCTGTTTCTGGTCCACTCTCCTGGAACAAACTTCCTCTCTCAGTCCGTCAGCAACCTACTTTTGTCTCCTTCAAGTCCGCTCTCAAAACTCACCTTTTCTCTCCTGCATAAAATCCTAACCTCACTCAACCCTCCCCTCTGCAGCCTGTCTCCGCTCGGAGGGAATCACATGGTTATAATATATAATTGTATGCTATGCTCTCTATAATTTTCCATTGCTTTTATTCTTGCTTTTATTGCTTTTATTCTTTCTCCCCATTTATAGCCATGCGTGTGTGTGGGGGTGTGTGTGTGTGTGTGTGTGTGTGTGTGTGTGTGTGTGTGTGTGTGTGTGTGTGTGTGTCTGTGTGTGTGCGTGCGTGTGTGTGCGGGCGTGCGTGCCTGCGTGTGTGTCTGCTTCAGCGCTTAGATTTGATTTTATCAAGATTTTGCGCTATATAAATATTGTAATTATTATTATTATTATAATTCTAGACTTGATTTAGCTAAAACTGGTTTTCATTGTTACACTGTTAAAGTTCAGTTTGTGTTTTAAAGTTTATGATATCAGTCAGCTTCCGAGACCACCAGTGTTCAGGCGAACAGAAACAAAAAACTCATGAAAACAGAAGAACATATAATGTAATTAATAAAACATACAGACACAAAATCTGTGGCCAACTGGTCTTTGTCAAGTGGACATCAAAGACAAAGAAAGAAGAACACACCAACTTTTGGATAAGTGACAGACAAAGACAGAAGTACACATCAACTTTTGGACAAGTGACAGACAAAGAAAGAAGAACACACCAACTTTTGGATAAATGACAGACAAAGAAAGAAGTACACACCAACTTTTGGACAAGTGACAGACAAAGACAGAAGTACACATCAACTTTTGGACAAGTGACAGACAAAGAAAGAAGCACACACCAACTTTTGGACAAGCGACAGACAAAGAAAGAAGTACACACCAACTTTTGGACAAGCGACAGACAAAGACAGAAGTACACACCAACTTTTGGACAAGCGACAGACAAAGACAGAAGTACACACCAACTTTTGGACAAGCAACAGACAAAGAAAGAAGTACACACCAACTTTTGGACAAGTGACAGACAAAGACAGAAGTACACACCAACTTTTGGACAAGCAACAGACGAAGACAGAAGTACACACCAACTTTTGGACAAGTGACAGACAAAGACAGAAGTACACACCAACTTTTGGACAAGTGACAAAGAAAGAAGTACACACCAACTTTTGGACAAGTGACAGACAAAGACAGAAGTACACACCAACTTTTGGACAAGCAACAGACAAAGACAGAAGTACACACCAACTTTTGGACAAGTGACAGACAAAGACAGAAGTACACACCAACTTTTGGACAAGTGACAAAGAAAGAAGTACACACCAACTTTTGGACAAGTGACAGACAAAGACAGAAGTACACACCAACTTTTGGACAAGTGACAGACAAAGAAAGAAGTACACACCAACTTTTGGACAAGCGACAGACAAAGACAGAAGTACACACCAACTTTTGGACAAGTGACAGACAAAAGGAATTATGCTATTCTCTGATTCTGTTAACCTCAGTGACATCAGGGAAGTGCATGGTTTCTTTATTCTGTCTCTTAATTCAAATGACTGGTCACGTTGAACGATACTTTGATTTGTGCGGGTTAGTGTGGACATGGTATGTAAGGTTGTGTGCCATTTGATATCAACATCATTCAGGTGTATGCACCAACATCTGCAAGTACTCAGGAAGACATTGACAACATCTAAGTAGTATTAGAAATGGCCAAGACCCAATGTAAATCACAAGAAGTTACCATATTAATGGGAGATTTTAATGCTTAAGAGGGGACAGGATAGGTTGGAGGACATAGTTGGACCTCATGGCCTTGGTATACAAAACGAAACGGGAGGGAAACTTGTAGAATGGGCACAGATGAATGAGTTCATAGTAGAAAACACCTGGTTTGAGCAGCATAATAGAAGAAAATGGACATGGATGAGTCCAGGAGATAATACCAAAAATCAGATTGACTGCGTCCTGATCAATAAAAGATTTAGAAATTCTTTACTGACAGCAAAAACACTATCAGGCGCAGACTGCAGCAGTGACAACAATCCTGTAATGGGAAGATTTAAGCTGAAATTAAGGAAAAGGAAACAGACCAAAAGCAACATCAAACTAAATCTTGGACTCTTAAAGACAGATGAAATGATACGTAAAAAAATTAACGTACATGTTCAAAACAAATTCTGTGCTCCGGAAGGTGTTGTTGACAGTGCGGAACAATGGACAAAGTTGAGAAATTCGATAAATAAAGCTTGTGAAGAAATCCCTGAGGCAGATAGAAAATCAAGAATGAACTGGATGACAAAAGAAATTCTAGGCTTGATGGAGGAACGGAGGAAGGCAAATAGAAACAAGGAGATATACAGGAAGATAAACAAAGAAATAAGGAATACGTGCATTGAAGCTAAGGAAGCTTGGCTGAAAACAAAATGCAAAGAAATAGAAAACCAAACAAAATGGATCCTCAGGGTATGTACGGACGAACTGAAGAAATTGTTCACAGGATACAGACATGCACATCAGCTGGTTGCTCATGGAAAAAGACAAAATATTTGATAGATGGGAGAGTACATTAAAGACCTTTTTGAAGATGACAGAAACGAAGGGCACATTATAAGAAAGAACGTTGAACGACCACCCATACTGAACGATGAAGTTAGAACAGCACTGAAAAAGATGAAACCAGGAAAAGCCCCAGGACCAGACAACATTATTACAGAGATGATTGAAGCCCTGGAGGAATTTGGTATTGAAAAAATGAAAGTCCTCCTAAATGGGATTTATGACACTGGAAAAATCACCAAAGATATGTCAAAATCAATTTTCATTGCACTTCCAAAGAAGACAGGGGCTATAGAATGCGAACTCCATCGCACAATCAGCTTGATGAGCCATGTAACAAAAATCCTATCAAAAATAATTATGACGAGGACAAGGAATAGAATCAAAAGAGAAATAGCAGCCAAACAGTGTGGATTTATGGAAGGGAAAGGAACTATTATGCCGTATTTGTATTTATGCTTTGTTGACTATACCAAGGCTTTCAACGGGGTAAGACATGAAGAATTGATCCACCAACTAGAGAGACTCAATACTGATGGAAAAGATCTGCGAATAATCAGAAATATGTATTGGGAACAAACAGCTGCAATGAGAATAGAAAACGATATAAGCTCTTTCCAAAATATCAAAAGAGGACCAGACAAGGTTGTGTTTTGTCACCAGATCTGTTTTCACTTTACAGCGAAAACATCATGAGAAACCTAGAAGACCCTGGATTAAAGGTAGGAGGAAAAACGATAAACAACATTCGATACGCAGATGACACGTGCTAATCGCAGAAACAAAACCTTGTGAATATACTAGAAATAGAAAGCAAAGGTAAGGGGTTGGAACTTAACAGCAGGAAGACTGAAGTCATGGTGATCAGTAAAAAACACGAAATCTCCTCATGCAAGATAAAAGCAAACGGCACAGCCTTGAGACAGGTTGATAAGTTTAAATATCTGGGAACGACCATTTCACCAGACGGCAGATGCACATCAGAAATAGCCGGCAGAATCGGCCGAGCCAAAACAGCATTCAAGAAGATGAAAAGCATTCTTATCAACAAGTGCTTATCAATTAACATTAGGAACAGAGTTCTTGAATGTTACGTAGAACCGAACATGTTATACGGTTGTGAGGCGTGGACAGTCAACAAGCAAAGTCAGAACAAGATTGAGGCAGCCGAGATGTGGTTTCTAAGAAGAATGTTGAGAGTTCCATGGACAGCAAAGGTAAACAAACGAGAAAGTCGTGAAGGAGGCAGACACAAGAAGATCACTCATAAGGAAGATTAGGAAAAGACAGGCAACATTTATAGGCCGTTTTATGAGGAAAGGGGAATTGGAGCACCTGGTCACAACAGGAAAGCTGGAGGGAAAGACAGCACCAGGTAGACCCAGGGAGAAAATATTGGGCGGACTTGCAGAGTGGCTGAAGACAAAGAGGGTGGAAGAGGTGCTTGCAGCAACAAGCGATAGAAACAGATGGAAGGCCATGATCGCCAACGCCATGTGGCAAGGCACTTCATGATGATGATAATGGTTGTGTGCTAATGATTGATTTGTATTGTCATGACAAAACAGGCTTTACTCTGCTTCGTCGTCTGCTCTGCTTCAATGGCATCGATCAAACGCCGGTCATTCCGGCTCTTCCAACATACCACGAACCCCAACCTCATTCTGTTGAATTCCCAGTATCAGGAAGCCCACAGTACAGGGCCCAGTATATCAACCTGCCATGAGGTCACCCGCCAGAGAAGACTGCTTGGCTGCTTGGTCATTTCAGTCGAGTTAAGGGGTATTTGTTCTGATCCAGTTTACTAGCTCTAAGTACATGCCTATTAATCCCTTTACTAACGACAGTGATATGAATGAGCACCCCCCACCGGTACACACACACACACACATACACACACACACACACACACACACACACACATACACAACCTTCTCAACAAGGAGACACCACAAAGTTATTCCATCCCAATGAAACAAAACAGTCTTGACTGGTAACATTTTAGGGGTATCTAATGCCTGCTATTCCACATGAAGACCTGCACCAGGCAATAAAGGACCAGTATGTCTACTAATCGGCGGTCCATCATCAGATTTCACATAACCAGAAATACATAAACCAACCAACCAACCAACCAACCACAACCAACCAATCAACCAACCAACCAACCAACCAACCAACCACAACCAAAGCCCCACAACAGAATCAAATTAAATTTAAAGGATGTATTGTTAATGAGTTCCATGGACAGCAAAGAAAACAAACGAGACAGTCTTGATGGAGGCAGACATAAGAAGATCATTCACAAGGAAGATTAGGAAAAGACAGGCAACATTTATAGGCCATTTTATGAGGAAAGGGGAATTGGAGCAGCTGGTCATGACAGGAAAGCTGGAGCACCAGGTAGACCCAGGGAGAAAATATTGGACGGACTTGCAGAGTGGCTGAAGACAAAGAGGGTGGAAGATGTGCTTGCGGCAACAAGGGATAGAAACAGACGGAAGGCCATGATCGCCAGCGCCATGTGGCAAGGCACTTGATGATGATGATGATGATGATGATGATGATGATGATGATATTGTTAATGCACAGACAATTGTAATTTGATTAGGTGTTTGGTTTTCAGGTCTTTTTATTTATCAGTTGATTAGGTGTTTGGTTTTCAGGTCTTTTTATTTATCAGTGATGTGTTTTTGTGTGGACGGGGGAGCTTTAACATACTGCCTTGTGTTTTAACCCTTTGAATCCCGCACCCTATCCACTAACTGCAAAAACTTAACCCTTCGACCCCCTCACCCTAACCACCAGCTTCCTGCATGAAGCTGATGGATAGGGTGGAGGATTCAACGGGTTAAAGTTTTTGCTTTGTTAGCACAGTTGACAATGCAGGATGCTGGTGGACAGGGTGCGGAAGTCAAAGGGTTAATCAGGTTTTCACATACTGATTATTATTCAAGTGACGACAAACACACAGATTCAGAATTATGCAAGTGGAAAATGATTGATTCTACGGGGTGATAACGCTGAAAGGTCAGTTTTCATGACAGAAAGAATTGTCTACGCTGTCGGGTGACACGAGAAAGAAGCGCTTTTGATTATTCTGCCAAAGAGTACATACTCAGCAGTCTGCCAAATACATGAAGAGGATAGTGTTAAAAGACAGAAAGACACAATAGAAGACGGCAAAAGAAGGTGAAGGAGAAAGAATAGAAAGTAAGACAACTCAGACAGAGAAGTGAATCTGAAGCTCTAGAAATACTTTAAGAGTTTACTTTACACTGTAGTCTGTGAGATCCAAAGTAAGAATCAACCAAAACACCAAGACATAGGAGATCACTGAAAAAGATCTGATATATCACCAGAGCCCAGTCTTTCTTTGTGATAATTACTGTTGACCTGTCAGTGATGAAGAAAAAGACGAATGCCTCAACGAAGAATGAGAGAAGCCAAATGGCAAATGGCTTTAAACCGTCAGCACGAACCAGTCAGAGCACGTCACGGAGAACGGGTAGTGCCAGCCAAAGTCTTGGTGCCAGGTCAACAATGTGCGGTCACTTGTCACTCCTACGAGACTGTATACGGCCTCTACAAGGACTGGGTAGTCCCAGACTACGTCCTGGCATTCGCAGAAACCCCTACATTCGACATTACAGTGTTGACACATGCCTTAGAACAAATGGCTACACATCACTACACTATATCAGCCGCAGCATTTCAAGGGAAAATCGTGTACCTAGATATGGAGGTCCCGGAACAGTCAAAAAAGAGAAAGGCCAGGCATCATCAAAAGAATCAATGCGTCGCTCTGCTTTAAGAATTTTGCCAATGAATTCAAGAGAAACTGAAGAAGAAGAGGAAGAAGACGGAAAAGAAGAAGAAACAGAAGGGGACGGGTTTGACACAGACCAAAGAGAAGAGGACCAAGCCAGTCTTGTGCAGCAAGAGCCACGTACACAGAGACGCAGTCCACGAAAACTGGTTCTATCATCACAACAGGTATGTTTGATAGAAGAGCAACATAGTTTTAAAGACATGTTAAATTTACTTGTATAGGAAAGATATCTAAACGTCCCTTACCTTCCTGCCACACATGCACGTGACAAGAGGTGATGCTCCTCCTTGAGCAAACAGTGTAAAGCAGGATCTACAGTACGTTGTATGATACGAGTAACGAGGTAAACTTACATCTAATCCCAAACTTCACTGTTATCGTAACAGTGGGGCTGAGGCCTTTATGTAAGATAAATGTACGACACATTGGAAGAAAGTGTCACTGTGTAACTGTGACTCTCGTAGAAAAAACAAACATTTACCCTCACAGACAGGGAGATCAGGAGGAAAAATTGCCAACTACAGTAATGCATATCTGGTTCACACATACCCTCCACCCCGGGATATATATACAGACTGTTGAGCATGCTGGAGGAATCGGAGGACAATATCGTGAGAGCAGTTCATCCAAAGCTGAGAACTGGCAGAAAGTGGAAAGTCCAAGAGGCTGTAAACAATGCCAAGAGAAACCTCAGCATCAAAGAAATAATTGGACACACGCAAACCAACAGACAGGGACTGGGAGCAACAAAAATGCAGTGGTGGTCCAAAGCCAAAGGGAAGGAAAAAAGAGACATGATCATACAGGAGTTGAAGGAAGAAGAAGATGTCAAAAGAGTGCAGAAGGCAGTCCAGCAAGGTCAACAGGGGCAATGGACAACATGGGACAGTGCACTCCAAAGAAGTCTCAGCTGGAACGATATGTGGCACATGGCTCCTCTAAGGATAAGCTTCCTCCTCAGATCTGTATATGACCTGCTCCCCTCGAATGCAAACTTAGTGAAATGGGGAAATCAGACGACCCAGCATGTCCGCTCTGTCAGAAGAAACAAACAGTGGAACATGTCCTAAGCTCTTGCAAAGTAGCGCTAGCCCAAGGAAGGTATACATGGAGGCACAACCAAGTTCTGAAAGTGATCACAGATGTGGTTAGCGAAAAAACCATGACCCCAAACGCACCAATTGCTATGACAACGTTCTACAAAGCAGGAGGGAAACAGGTCTGGCCCGAAAGGGCTATGACAACCAGCACATTGCCAAAGGGTCTTCTGGATGGAGCAGTCGACTGGGAGTGTACAGCAGACCTCCCAGAGTGGAGAAATTACCCAGATGTCATCAGCAAGACAGGCATGAGACCAGACATCGCTCTCCACTCTGACTCCTCGAAACAAGTGATTCTGATAGAACTCACTGTGCCATACGAAAGCAGAATGGAAGAAGCACATATCTACAAGACCGAAAAATACGCCGGTCTTGCCAGCACCCTGAAGAAAGCAGGTCTGCGGGTCAAAATCTTCGCCATAGAGGTCGGGGCAAGAGGGTTTGTGGGCACCTCCGCTTATGATCTCATGAAACAACTCGCCATTTCTGGGAAGAAGAGGACTAGAGCCCTTAAAGCGCTGGCAGAGGCAGCAGAAAGGAGCTCAAGCTGGATCTGGGCAAGGAGGAACCAAAAAAGTGAACTTCATAAGGATTAAATTCCCTACAGATGATGTGTGCCCCGTTAGCACATTGGTAAAACCGCGTACCGCAGTTCTGAAGCGCAGAATCGCCCAGGTTCGATCCCCGGCGTGGGAAAAAAAAAAAAAAAAAAAAAAAAAGACAACAGCAGAAGGGCATCCAGGAGTCATGACCTGGATGTGGCCCGGCCCCCGAGAGTGTAAGGAATTCAGGGCCGAAACACTTGTCTAAAGGGGGTTACTTCTCTGAAGACCTTCTGTTGTCTAGCTCTCCCTAGAGTTTCTTTCTACCAGGGGGCTGCAAAAGTAGGTATACAGTAAGTATCACATCATTATTGTAACGCTTAATTCCGCTCTCGATTAGAGGAGTGTGTGAATACCGACGGCAAGCAGTTTGAGTATATGAGGGATTAAGGCTGTGCTTGTTATTACATGTATATGCATCATTCATTTGTTTGTACAATAAATGCAATGAGTATTGTACGTGATTTCTTTTTTCATAACTGTATACCTACTTTGCACCCCCCCTGTATATCTACATACATACATACATAGATACATACATATTATGTATGTATACATATGTACACACTTTTCTCACACTGTAAGGAGCAGCAGGGAAGTTTCAGTCCTTTTGTCACACTGGAAGGAGCAGCAGGGAAGTTACAGTCTTTTTCTCACACTGGAAGGAGCAGCAGGGAAGTTTGTCATTTTTCACACTGTAAGGAGCAGCAGGGAAGTTTCAGCCCTTTTCTCACACTGGAAGGAGCAGTAGGGAAGTTTCAGTCTTTTTCTCACACTGTAAGGAGCAGCAGGGAAGTTTCAGTCCTTTTCTCACACTGGAAGGAGCAGCAGGGAAGTTTCAGCCCTTTTCTCACACTGGAAGGAGCAGCAGGGAAGTTTCAGTCCTTTTCTCACACTGTAAGAAGCAGCAGGGAAGTTTCAGTCTTTTTCTCACACTGGAAGGAGCAGCAGGGAAGTTTCAGTCTTTTTCTCACACTGTAAGGAGCAGCAGGGAAGTTTCAGCCCTTTTCTCACACTGGAAGGAGCAGCAGGGAAGTTTCAGTCCTTTTCTCACACTGGAAGGAGCAGTAGGGAAGTTTCAGTCCTTTTCTCACACTGGAAGGAGCAGCAGGGAAGTTTCAGCCCTTTTCTCACACTGGAAGGAGCAGCAGGGAAGTTTCAGTCCTTTTCTCACACTGGAAGGAGCAGCAGGGAAGTTTCAGCCTTTTTCTCACACTGGAAGGAGCAGCAGGGAAGTTTCAGTCCTTTTCTCACACTGGAAGGAGCAGCAGGGAAGTTTCAGCCTTTTTCTCACACTGGAAGGAGCAGCAGGGAAGTTTCAGTCTTTTTCTCACACTGTAAGGAGCATAATTTCATCACTCTAGAGATTTAATGAGTGCTGTGGCGTTGTATCACATTCCATAATTCCGTCATTCTACAGATTTAATGAGTGCTGTGGTGTTGTATCACATTCCATAATTCCGTCACTCTAGAGATTTAATGAGTGTTGTGGGTGTTGTATCACATTCCATAATTCCGTCACTCTAGAGATTTAATGAGTGCTGTGGCATTGTATCACATTCCATAATTCCGTCACTCTAGAGATTTAATGAGTGTTGTGGTGTTGTATCACATTCCATAATTCCGTCACTCTAGAGATTTAATGAGTGTTGTGGTGTTGTATCACATTCCATAATTCCGTCATCCCACTGTCTCCAAACATCACCATCGATGGCAACAGTCTGAAGAACACCAAGAACTTTAAATACCTTGGAAGTATCATCTCTGCAGACGGCTCCATCGATCAGGAAATTGATTCACGAATCAGCAAAGCCAGCCAGGCTCTCGGTAAGCTGAAAAACAAGGTACTAAACCAGCACAATGTCCGGCTGTCAACAAAAATCAAAAGTGTACAATGCCGTTGTGCTCTCCTCCCTCCTCTACGGTTCGGAGACTTGGACACTCTACAGGAAGCACATCAACAAATTAGAGCAGTTCCACCAAAGGGCTCTCCGCAGCATACTTGGCATCCGGTGGCAAGACCGCATCACCAACATTGAGGTCCTCAACCGATCAAGCTCACAAAGCATAGAAAGCCTGCTTGTCAAAGCCCAACTGAGATGGGTCGGCCATGTCATCCGCATGGAAGACCACCGAATGCCCAAACAACTGCTGTACGGCGAACTCACAAGTGGCAAAAGAAATCTCGGGAGGCCAAAAAAGCGTTTCAAGGACACGATAAAGGCAAACCTCCAGTTTGCACAGGTTACCCCCAAAGAACTCGAAAAAACTGCCACCGAAAGGAACGCCTGGCGCAGGGCCGTCCATCTTGCCAGCAGAAACAGCGATATCAACTACAGGGAGAAGCTGACTATCACAAGAGAGAGGAGACATAATCCAACCACCCCAACCACGACATTCCAGTGTCCCCACTGCAACAGACATTGTACATCCAAGATCGGATTGCACAGCCACATGCGCGTCCACAGATGAGCTGAAGGATTTCATCGTCATCTTCGGCAACGAAGGACTACCATCATCATCATCAATTCCGTCACTCTAGAGATTTAATGAGTGCTGTGGTGTTGTATCACATTCCATAATTCCGTCATTCTACAGATTTAATGAGTGCTGTGGTGTTGTATCACATTCCATAATTCCGTCACTCTAGAGATTTAATGAGTGTTGTGGTGTTGTATCACATTCCATAATTCCGTCACTCTAGAGATTTAATGAGTGTTGTGGTGTTGTATCACATTCCATAATTCCGTCACTCTAGAGATTTAATGAGTGCTGTGGTGTTGTATCACATTCCATAATTCCGTCATTCTAAAGATTTAATGAGTGCTGTGGTGTTATATCACATTCCATAATTCCGTCACTCTAGAGATTTAATGAGTGCTGTGGTGTTGTATCACATTCCCTAATTCCGTCATTCTAGAGATTTAATGAGTGTTGTGGTGTTGTATCACATTCCAAAATTCCGTCACTCTAGAGATTTAATGGGTGCTGTGTTGTTGTATCACATTCCATAATTCCGTCATTCTAGAGATTTAATGAGTGTTGTGGTGTTGTATCACATTCCATAATTCCGTCACTTTAATGATTTCATTTTTTTTTCTCTCTTTGATCATCAAAAGTTCATCTATGGAAGAGAGACAACTCTGTTTTAGGACCACACCCACACTGGACCACATGGTTCAGTACTTATCCCTGAGTCATGTACACTCACAGGCCAACATCCTGTTCTATAAAGTTAGTTCAGAGCTGATGTTTTCATGATAAGAGTGTTGCTGACGTTCTTACAAAGAGATAGGCCTGTATGAGCCTTAGAAATCCACAACATAGGTTTGATATTACTACAGCACTTCGTACTGAATCTACATTCATTTCTTTTTTTCGATCTTTTAAAACTACGATGCACACGACAGACAGAGACAGAGAGAGAGAGACAGACAGACAGACAGACATAGAGACAGAGACAGAGAGACAGAGACAGAGAGACAGACAGAGAGAGAGAGGAGGAACAGAGACAGAGAGACAGAGAGACAAAGAGAGAAAGAGAGAGAGAGCCGACGAGCATACTGTGTCTGAATAAACCTTTGAACTGTCTTTAAAGAACTATACACTGATGGCCGCACACACACAGGTATGCAGCGGCACAACACACACACACACACACACACACACACACAGAGGTAGATGCAGCGGCACAACACACACACCACACACACACACACATGAAACGCAACGCACACCACACACACACACACACACACACACACACACACACACACACACACTCGGATAGATGTAGCGGCACAACACACACACACACACACACACACACACACACACGCACACACACACACAGAGGTAGATGCAGCGGCACAACACACACACACACACACTCAAACAAACACACACACACACACACACACACACACAGAGGTAGATGCAGCGGAACAACACACACACACACACACATATACATACACACACACACACACACACACACACACACACACACACACCACACACACACACACACACACACACCAAACCACACACACACCCGTAGATTAAGCGCACCAAACAACAGACACAAGACAACACACACACACTCAGAATCAGCACACACACACAAAACACAAACACACACAACACACAACACACACACACAACACACACACAACACAAACTACTTTGAAGATAGCCATATACCAAACTTTATTTGTAGGATGATACAATACCATTAGTTAACACACTTTTCTGATAGTTTTTGTTAAGAATGCATACAAGTTGTACATTTTGTTAAAATGCATACAAGTTGTACATTTTGTTAAGAATGCATGCAAGTTGTACATTTTGTTAAGAATGCATACAAGTTGTACATTTTGTTAAGAATGCATACAAGTTGTACATTTTGTTAAGAATGCATACAAGTTGTACATTTTGTTAAGAATGCATACAAGTTGTACATTTTGTTAAGAATGCATACAGGATGTACTTTTTGTTAAGAATGCATACAAGTTGTACATTTTTGTTAAGAATGCATACAAGTTGTACATTTTGTTAAGAATGCATACAAATTTGTACTTTTTGTTAAGAATGCATACAAGTTGTACTTTTTGTTAAGAATGCATACAAGTTGTACATTTTGTTAAAATGCATACAAGTTGTACTTTTTGTTAAGAATGCATACAAGTTGTACATTTTGTTAAAATGCATACAAGTTGTACATTTTGTGTAAGAATGCATACAAGTTGTACATATTTTGTTAAAATGCATACAAGATGTACTTTTTGTTAAGAATGCATACAAGTTGTACTTTTTGTTAAAATGCATACAAGTTGTATTTTTGTTAAGAATTCAGTCAAGTTGTACTTTTGTTAAAAATTCATACAAGTTGTACTTTTTGTTAAAAATTAAAACAAGTTATACTTTTTGTTTAAGAATTCATACAAGTTGTACTTTTTGTTAATAATTCATACAAGTTGTACTTTTTGTTTAAGAATTCATACAAGTTGTACTTTTTGTTAAAAATTCATACAAGTTGTACTTTTGTTAAAATTCATACAAGTTGTACTTTTTGTTAAAAATTCATACAAGTTGTACTTTGTGTTAAGAATTCATACAAGTTGTACTTTTTGATAAGAATTAATAACAAGTTGTACTTTTTGTTAAGAATTCATACAAGTTGTACGTTTTGTTAAGAATTCATAACAAGTTGTACTTATTGTTAAGAATTCATACAAGTTGTACTTTTTGTTAAGAATTCATACAAGTTGTACTTTTTGTTAAGAATTCATACAAGTTGTACTTTTTGTTAAAAATTCATACAAGTTGTACTTTTTGTTAAGAATTCATACAAGTTGTACTTTTTGTTAAAAATTCATACAAGTTGTACTTTTTGTTAAGAATTCATACAAGTGTACTTTCTGTTAAAACTTCATACAAATTGTACTTTTTGTTAACGATGCACACATGTTGTACTTTTTGTTAAGAATTCATACAAGTTGTACTTTTTGTTAACAATTCATACAAGTTGTACTTTTTGTTAACAATTCATACAAGTTGTACTTTTGTTAACAATTCATACAAGTTGTACTTTTTGTTAACAATTCATACAAGTTGTACTTTTTGTTAACAATTCATACAAGTTGTACTTTTTGTTAAGAATTCATACAAGTTGTACTTTTTGTTAAGAATTCATACAAGTTGTACTTTTTGTTAAGAATTCATACAAGTTGTACTTTTTGTTAAGAATTTATACAAGTTGTACTTTGTGTTAAGAATTCATACAAGTTGTACTTTGTGTTAAGAATTCATACAAGTTGTACTTTGTGTTAAGAATTTATACAAGTTGTACTTTGTGTTAAGAATTCATACAAGTTGTACTTTTTGTTAAGAATTTATACAAGTTGTACTTTTTGTTAAGAATTTATACAAGTTGTACGTTTTGTTAACAATTCATACAAGTTGTACTTTTGTGTTAAGAATTTATACAAGTTGTACTTTGTGTTAAGAATTTATACAAGTTGTACTTTTTGTTAAGAATTCATACAAGTTGTACTTTTATTAAGATTTTATACAAGTTGTACTTTTTGTTAAGAATTTATACAAGTTGTACTTTGTGTTAAGAATTTATACAAGTTGTACTCGTGGTAGGCCCATTTTCATCCTATGGCTGATATGTAAAACTAAAAACTGATTAATATAAATTTATCACACTTAAAGTAGGAAAAAGGTACACACACAGATACAACGATATTAGAAAGATGGACAAAGGGTCAATATGTCCTGGGTGTTCTTCACACTGACAGCCCCCCACCCCCTATGGACAAAGGGTCATCATGACCTGGGTGTAATTAACACTGACAACCGCCCTCCCCCCCCCCCCCCCCCATGGACAAAGGGTCAACATGTCCTGGGTATACTTCACACTGACAGCTCCCCCCCCCCCCCCCCGATGGACAAAGGGTCAACATGTCCTGGGTGTTCTTCACACTGACAGCCCCCCACCCCACGCCCCATGGACAAAGAGTCAACATGACCTGGGTGTTCTTCACACTGAAAGACCTCCACCCCCATGCACAAAGGGTCAACATGTCCTGGGTGTTCTTCAGACTGAAAGCCCCCCACCCCCCACCCCCATGGACAAAGGATCAACATGTCCTGGGTGTACTTCACACTGACACCCCCCTAATGGACAAAGGGTCAACATGTCCTGGGTGTACTTCACACTGACAGCCCACCCCCCCACCCCCTGATGGACAAAGGGTCAACATGTCCTGGGTGTACTTCACACTGACAGCCCCCCTGATGGACAAAGGGTCAACATGTCCTGGGTGTACTTCACACTGACAGCCCCCTGATGGACAAAGGGTCAACATGTCCTGGGTGTTCTTCACACTGACAGCCCCCTGATGGACAAAGGGTCAACATGTCCTGGGTGTACTTCACACTGACAGCCCCCTGATGGACAAAGGGTCAACATGTCCTGGTGTACTTCACACTGACAGCCCCCCTGATGGACAAAGGGTCAACATGTCCTGGGTGTTCTTCACACTGACAGCCCCCTGATGGACAAAGGGTCAACATGTCCTGGTGGTACTTCACACTGACAGCCCCCCTGATGGACAAAGGGTCAACATGTCCTGGGTGTACATCACACTGACACCCCCCTGATGGACAAAGGGTCAACATGTCCTGGTGTACATCACACTGACAGCCCCCTGATGGACAAAGGGTCAACATGTCCTGGTGTACTTCACACTAACAACCCCCTGATGGACAAAGGGTCAACATGTCCTGGGTGTACTTCACACTGACAGCCCCCTGATGGACAAAGGGTCAACATGTCCTGGGTGTACTTACACTGACAGCCCCCCCCCCCCCCCCCCGATGGACAAAGGGTCAACATGTCCTGGGTGTTCTTCACACTGACAGCCCCCCCCCCCCCCCCCCCCCCCCCGCTGATGGACAAAGGGCCAACATGTCCTGGGTGTACTTCACACTGACAGCCCCCTGATGGACAAAGGGTCAACATGTCCTAGGTGTACTTCACACTGACAGCCCCCTGATGGACAAAGGGTCAACATGTCCTGGTGTACTTCACACTGACAGCCCCCCCCCCCCCCCCCCCCCCGCTGATGGACAAAGGGTCAACATGTCCTGGGTGTACTTCACACTGACAGCCCCCTGATGGACAAAGGGTCAACATGTCCTGGGTGTTCTTCACACTGACAGCCCCCCCCCCCCCCCCCCCCCCCCCGCTGATGGACAAAGGGTCAACATGTCCTGGGTGTACTTCACACTGACAGCCCCCTGATGGACAAAGGGCCAACATGTCCTGGGTGTACTTCACACTGACAGCCCCCTGATGGACAAAGGGTCAACATGTCCTGGGTGTTCTTCACACTGACAGCCCCCCCCCCCCCCCCCCCAGACGGACAAAGGGTAGAGTGTTTCCCTGTCACCCAGGTCAACATGTCCAAAAACTTACCAACGCCTACATCCCCTTCTAGTTATACATACGCATAACATTACATACACACGTTAAAGATCTTGTAAGTCATTTCACTTGCTGGATTATCAAAACAAGGAAACACCCAGGACGTACGTTTCACTGAATGCAGAGTATGCATCAATGTACCAACTACACAGTGCGGGTAAACAAAAGCATTGATGCAAAATTATACAAACAAAATACAAATGATTCCTAACAATAAACCATACAAAATACAAATCATTCTTAGCAACAAATCACACAAAATACAAATCATTCTTAGCAACAAACCAAACAAAATACAAATCATTCCTAACAACAAACCACACAAAATACAAATCATTCCTAACAACAAACCAACAACATACAAGTCATTCTTAACAACAAACCACACAACATACAAATCATTCCTAACAACAAACCACACAAATACAAATCATTCTTAACAACAAACCACACAACATACAAATCATTCCTAACAACAAACCACACAAAATACAAATCATTCCTAACAACAAACCAAACAACATACAAATCATTCCTAACAACAAACCACACAAAATACAAATCATTCCTAACAATAAACCACACAAAATACAAATCATTCCTAACAACAAACCACACAAAATACAAATCATTCCTAACAACAAACCACACAAAATACAAATCATTCCTAACAACAAACCACACAAAATACAAATCATTCCTAACAACAATCCACACAACATACAAATCAATCCTAACAACAAACCAAACAACATACAAATCATTCCTAACAACAAACCACACAACATACAAATCATTCCTAACAACAAACCACACAAAATACAAATCATTCCTAGCAACAAACCACACAAAATACAAATCATTCCTAACAACAAATCACACAAAATACAAATCATTCCTAACAATAAACCACACAGCATACAAATCATTCTAACAACAAACCACACAACATACAAATCATTCCTAACAACAAACCACACAACATACAAATCATTCCTAGCAACAAACCACACAACATACAAATCATTCCTAACAACAAATCAA
Source organism: Monoplex corrugatus (assembly GCA_030674185.1). NCBI lineage: Eukaryota > Metazoa > Mollusca > Gastropoda > Littorinimorpha > Ranellidae > Monoplex > Monoplex corrugatus. The sequence continues at coordinate 61,718,729 of JAPXFY010000025.1, forward strand.
ACAAAATACAAATCATTCCTAACAACAAACCACACAACATACAAATCATACCTGGCAACAAACCACACAACATACAAATCATTCCTGGCAACAAACCAAATCAAATACAAATCATTCCTTGCAACAAACCACAATTCAATCCTAGCAACAAATCCAACAAAATACAAATCATTCCTAGAAACAAACTGCAAATCATTCCTAGCAACAAACCAAACAAAATACAAATTCCTAGCAACAAACCAAATAAAACAAATCATTCCTAGTATAGCAACAAACCAAACAAAATACAAATCATACCTAGGAAAAATCAAACAAAATACAAATCACTCCTAGCAAAAAATACAAATCATTCCTAGCAACAAAGCAAAAAAATACAAAATATTCCTAGCAACAAAGCAAACAAGATTCTTTTCCCTAAATCCCTGTTAAGCTAAACATACTTACCACATCGGTACATTACTACCATCACTGAGTAGGCCGTTCTGTCTGGCCACATTTCGGTCAATAGACGTTCCTGGGCTCACGCTATTCCCAGACCAATGAGCGCCCTCTGCGTTGAGCCAGCCCGTCCTAGACCATTGCCTTTCATTCCATGGCATTTCAGAACAGTTTTCTTGTGAAGACCAAAGCAATGCAAGTCAAGACGGAAGGACGCAAGTTAGGAGCTGACGCGGTAAGTATATTCTGGATTAAGGAAAAATCCTGTTACATCCCCATTGAATCAAGACAAAATTTAAACAATGAAGGAGGGGCGTGTTGCCACCTTGGTTTGAACGGAGAGCCTAGGGGTGAAGATGATAAAGTTTGCCACCACAGAGGAGGTTCCAAAAGAACCCCTGCACAGGCCATGTCATGATCCCTATGCTAATGTCTGATAACAGATTCTGTGAACGCCAGTGTGCAGCTACCAAGACCTGATGTCTCTACAGGGAACAGAAGGAAAAGGCCAAGAAGTGGCAAGAGAGCGGACCTCATGAACCCAAGGATTTAGTATGTCCATGGCTTTACCGGTGGATTGATACATCCGAGACACCGTCAGAGAAATCCGTTGGGACACTGTTTCAAAGGCTGAGTCTTTGTTGTAAATCTCCTTGGACATGAACAGACATCCACACGCAGTGCGCTGGTTTTTGGTGCAAACCCAGTAAACTTGAAGCAGCGTTCTGGGCAAAAAGCATTGCCAAAACACTGCTCCAGATCAGGCTCACTATATCACTTTGACGGTAGGAACAGAAAAAAACATTAACAGCAGTTAAACCAATGAACAAAAACTTGTCTGGTTTGCTATATTCTATATGCCAAAGACGCTGCGAACATAAAAAGCATCAGATGCATGTTTGGTATGAAATGGTTGTTTTTACTTCTCTAAATATATAAACACCTAATAATATTTTAACTGTTAGAGAACGTGAAATAAAAAACTGATGGCGTAGTAATTTACTGTACTAAGAAAAGAAATTGTCCTACCATAGCTGGGTGAACTGTTTTCTGTGAGTGCTTTTGTAAGATATCACAAAATAGAAAATCACAATTCTAGTTCTTACTGATTGATTGATTTAGTTCAGTTTTTACGTCAACACCCACCTCAGGTGATATGACTGATGGGGATAACTATCCCAGGGAAGTGGGGGAAGGGGGACATATGTAATCCTTTACCGACACAACCAGAACAACAATGGTGTTAAGATGGGACAGTGAGAAGGCCAGTTTTAACCCTCTGACTCCCGCACCCTGTCCACCAGTATCCTGCATTGTCAACCTCGTTAGCAGGGCAAAAACTTAACCCTCTGATTCTCTCAACCAGGAAACAGGTGCATAGCGTAAGGGAGTCAAAGGGTTAATATTTTTGCATTTGATGGATAGGGTGTGGTAGTCAAAGGGTTAATATTTTTGCAGTTGATGGATAGGGTGCGGTAGTCAAAGGGTTAATATTTTTGCAGTTGATGGATAGGGTACGGGAGTCAAAGGGTTAAAGTAGCAAACCCAAGGATTCGAACCTACAACCATTAATATGTGAATCTGACGCTCATCCAACTGAGCTACTGAGGCCCGCTAGTTCTTACGATTACCTTCTTCAAGTATATCTGTTTTCACTTAACAGCGTCTTCATGTTGTCATTGGCATTCTGATTCAGTTAAGTGGTGTCTTTGTGTTGCTGTGTCCTTGGAGGGGGAAGTGGAATGTGTGACGGTGGAAGAGCTCTTATCTGAAACATGAACACACACACACACACACACACACACACACACACACACATGTAGGCACACACACACGCGCGTGCATACACACACAAGTGCGCGCGCACACACACACACACACACACACACACACACACATATATATATATATATATATATATATATATATATATATACAAACACATATCATTATGCTTATTAAACATTGTATCAATATAGAGAGAACAAACACATACAACACTGGCATGTACACACGTGCACACACACACACACACACACACACAAACACACATATATATATATATACATATATATACATATATATATATGTGCACGTCTACAATACTGGAATCACCCAATAGAATGATAGGGCTCTCACTTCAGCTTCAGTTATAGCTGCCTTTGCATATGTTGTTGGAGTTTTTTTTATTTCATTTGGTTTGGCGACATGTTTCTTCAACAAAATAAAGCATTGTTCATCACCATTTGCGTTTGCCTGATTTTCTATTGTTTTTATTTTGTCTGTGGTTGTGACCAAAAAAGCGCCAGAAAGTGGGACATGGCTTGGGTTGAAACTTGTACAACAGTGTAACTTAATCAGAACAAGCAACACACAAATGAATTGTGTGTGTCCTGCTAGTAAATAAAACATTAATCCCACCCACAATAAGCCATTGCAAAACTTCATGCAATAAGTTGCGTTTGGTGCATCCAAAAATACAGCGATCGTGCGTTTCATTAGTTTCCACTGATAACGCTTGCATTCCGTTCTACCCACACAACACAGTTGTGCTTCAACAGATTCAAAATTACTCCAAAATGCATCTTTAGGGATCGTTCTTCCTGCTCACGATTCAGTTCGTTGAAATATGAAGCTGAATGCAAGTTTCTCTGAAGGTGCTTACAGCGTGGCACATTTTGCTTCCTAGTGTAACGCACACAACCTATCCTTCTTGCTCATCATCAAAGTCAATCATCTTGGCCCCATCCTCTGAATCTAAAGTGTTTGAGAACAAAGAAAATGTGTACGTGACAAGCGGCACATGGCCCATGTATGCTCAAACACAAGCTGTACATTGGTTGACTCGTCTCCACCCGACGCTTTGAAACGCACGTCATATCTGCTTGACGTCACCACAAGTGTCGGCATCTCCAGTTTGGTGTGTGTGTGGGGCAAGCAAACTGAGGTAAGGATTCAATTTTGCTTTTATTGTTTATTAAAAATAGATAAGTTTTACCGGATAAAACTCAATAAACGAGTAAATAATGATCGATTCTCTCTAAACGCAAATTAAATGTGGGCATTTGCGATTGTTTCTGTAGTAACGCACAAACGTTTCAATATGATATCTACTGTGCATGAAAATGTGGAAACTTTCTTAAGTTTACAGTGTACAGGCAAGTCTCTTATATTTCACAAAACTCGGCATGCATTCATGATCTTACGTGTACAACGAATCATAGTCGTGGGATTCTGCTGAAACGAAAGCGGTAATGTGTTGTTTCTCTTGTAGCGCACATAACGAATAAACGTTACATGGAGCATTTTCATTGACACTTTTTGTTTATACATGTACAAGCTTTACTGCGTGTGTTGTGACTAATAAAAATATTGTGAGCCCTACTGTTTGTGTTTCGGAAAGGAACGCTCTCAGCAAAAAGGAAATTTCGTGGAATAGTTTTAAGTGCTACTGGTTTTAGATTCCACGGCAACGCACGCTTGCTGAATCTTTGTTATCAATTACCGTTTCGCAACAGATTGATGTCTTTGGACAGAAAGCAAACAATTATGGTATTCCAATTACATGGTTCAGTTAAAGACATTGAAATCTACAGAGAATTTTTAAAAGTCGGCACTTTGTGAGCCTGAGTTACTGCAGAGACGAAACATTGTTGCAGATTTGTTTCAAGGTATGCACGTCACAGTCTTTATGTATTTCGTTTCTTTTTCCCCAGCCACTGACCTGTAGATCTAGATCTATTCTTTCTTTGAAGATTAATACGGGAGAAGGAAAGCCATATTAGCTATCTAAAATCTTGCCAAAAGAAAAGTTCGTTGGTTACAGTGGAAGTGATTCAGATCTATTGAGATGACAGTTGTGCTTCCTCCTTACGCACATTTTTGATCGGACTTATCTGAAACTGGCTCAGCATACAGATCTACATTGTGCTTTTTTATGCCTTACTTTTCAGTGGCTATTAAAAGATTACTTGTTAAAACAACGGATTGGATTATACTTCTTGTTTGCTACAGAGAAACCACTCTCACTCCTTGTCTTGTTATTATCATTACTATTATCATTACAAAAATTAATATTAGTATTATTGTTGCTAGTCATTATTCTACAAAGGACTGGTAAGGATACATTGTTTTGAATGCAGTACCATGGTCATAATTTTGTCCAATAGGACAATAAGTTAAAAAAAATTAACCTGCTGTAGGTTTTGAAAATGTACATAGGCATAAGATCTGATCAATACAATGTCGCTTACACTTCTTAATGTTGAAACTTTTAGTTCACCTTTTCCACATTATACAATAATCAAAGCAATTATTCAGAGCTCTGTGTGTGTGTGTGTGTGCGATTTCCAGGTTCTGAAGTCAGAAGGTGGTGAGACGCTGGTGAAATTTGTGCGAGACAGTAGTGGACACTGCAGCTTTCCAGATATTGATGACATTGCTTGAGTGGCCAATGACAACCTGAGTATCCTGCAGCCACTGACCATTAACCAACACGGGCACCATATTTTTACTGTTTAAAAGCTACACCAATGCAGTGACTTTACAGCTCAAGTTGTGAAAATGTGACCAAAAATGGAATCTCAACATGAACTGATGAAGTAGTCCCCCTCCCCCCCCCCCCCCATTAACTTCCAGCAATCTGAGAATGGACCAATTCAAAGAATGAATTAGTGAAAGGATGAATCAGCTGAATTAGTGCATTTCCACTTGTATGTATCACTGTGTGACATCTTGCATTTCCACTTGTATGTATCACTGTGTGACATCTAACAAATAAAATTAAATATTCGCTGAAATGCAAGAAATCATAAAATCCAGTCAATTTGAATAAATTGCTCAAAATCCAGCAAAGTCATTGCATACAGCATATTGTAAAGTCCTGCAAACAAAAATTAACAATGTTGAAAACAATCTAATGCATCAAGAGCACCTAAATGTAAAAACAGTGATTTATTCTGATGTTGCTCGATGGAATACAAGAATGGTTTCCCATTTGGATTCCACGTAATGCACGCAACATTTCCCAGTTACATAAATATGGCTGTGCCCAAATGCTCATCATTGTCATAGAAAGAAAGCTTTTAATATGTTGTCTAAAATAAATCAAGATACTTCCATATTACAGCTCTACCACTGTCAGCGAAAAATTGTCAAGCCACAATGTTGTGTGGGTTACGGTCTCCACCTATACATAAGTTTATATATATATAGGACATAGTTAAGTTCTTCTGTTCAAGTTTAATACTGGACACATGACCTTAGGTGTCTGTATTGATGGTATCATCCTTTCCATGAAGCCTGGTTATTTTATCTAAAAAAGCAGTACCAAGTGGAAACCATGTAATGCACATCACGCCGGTCACTTGGTCTACATTTTGCTGATTTTTAGTGAAGTCTTTAAATGAACTCTGTTTATTTTTTCCTGTTTATTAAAGGTATGTCTGAACTCTTCAAAAATGTGTTTTGCTTGCTTTTTTTTATTACTTTTAATTTTTCACCCTCATGTCCCAGGTCTTGTTCCAGTATTGTAGACGTGCACATATAATATATATATATATATATATATATATATATATATATATATATATATTGTTATACGGCTGCGAGGCATGGACAATGAAGAAAGAGGATGAAAGACGAGTGGAAGCAGCAGAGCTGTGGTTTTACCGAAGACTGCTGAGGGTCAAATGGACGGATAGGCGCTCAAATGAAAGCATACTGAATGAGTTGGGTACTACACGCAAGCTTCTAGTACTCATACAACGGAGGAAACTGAAATATGTTGGACACGCAATCCGTAATGAGAGAACAGACTTGATGTCCACTGTCCTCCAAGGTAAAGTGGAAGGAAAGAGAAACAGAGGACGGCCACCTGCATCACTTGCTAGAAACATCACAAACATCAGTGGCAAGAAACTCCAGGAGGTGGTCAGACTTAGCCAAGATCGAGAGTGCTGGAGGCAACTTGTGAGGACATCATGTGCAGCGGCCAACACTGTTCCCGGTGACGCCGACAGGTGAGACAGGTGAGATATATATATATATATATAATATATATACATACATATATGTATACATAGACATACATATGTATGAAAATTATACATATATATACATGTGTGTGTATACATCTATCTATCTATCTATCTATCTATGTATATATATATATATATATATTATATATATATACATACATGTACACATACACATAGTTACCTCTTCATAGCCATAACATAACTCGAAAAAGGCGAAGCATGGCGATGTCAGTGGCCAGTCAATGACGTCTGTGTCCTGACCATCAATAAACAGATGGAGATGACGGTCAGAGTCCAGCATCACACCTACACGTGTACCTTTTGGCAAGGAGCAGAGCTGTTCGTTACATGTGTCATCTATCTGTAAGAACAAAACATTAAAACTGTATTCTCACCCTGCATCCCCCCAAAAAGTAAGACATAGAAAACCAGAATAATCAAGGAATGCTATGAATCTGTTATTTTATTTATTAATTTTTTTTTTTTTTCTCATTCAACATATCATCATCATCATGTGCCCTGCCACATGACGTTGGCAATCATGGCCCTCCACACAAATCTCTGTCTTCAATCATCCTACAAGTCAATCCAATATTTTCTCCCTGGGTCTACCTGGTGTTCTCTTTCCCTCCAGCTTTCCTGTAGTGACCATGTGTTCTAATTCGCCTTTCCTCATAAAATGTCCTGTAAATGTTGCTTGTCTTTTCCTAATTTTCTTTATTAATGATACTCTTGTGTCTGCCTCCTTCGAGACTGTCTCGTTTGTTTTCTTTGCTGTCCATGGAACTCTCAACATTGTTCTTAGAAACCACATTTCCAACATATGTTCGACCTTGATGGCGCAGACCCCAGGCCACTCATTCCAGCTTACTACACATCACCAGACCCCAGGCCACTCATTCCAGCTTACTACAACACACCACCAGACCCCAGGCCACTCATTCCTTACTACAGCACACCACCAGACCCCAGGCCACTCATTCCTTACTACAGCACACCACCAGACCCCAGGCCACTCATTCCTTACTACAGCACACCACCAGACCCCAGGCCACTCATTCCTTACTACAACACACCACCAGACCCCAGGCCACTCATTCCTTACTACCACACACCACCAGACCCCAGGCCACTCATTTCTTACTACAGCACACCACCAGACCCCAGGCCACTCATTCCTTACTACAGCACACCACCAGACCCAGGCCACTCATTCCTTACTACAACACACCACCAGACCCCAGGCCACTCATTCCTTACTACAGCACACCACCAGACCCCAGGCCACTCATTTCTTACTACAGCACACCACCAGACCCCAGGCCACTCATTCCTTACTACAACACACCACCAGACCCCAGGCCACTCATTTCTTACAACACACCACCAGACCCCAGGCCACTCATTCCAGCTTACTACAACACACCACCAGACCCCAGGCCACTCATTCCTTACTACAGCACACCACCAGACCCCAGGCCACTCATTCCTTACTACAGCACACCACCAGACCCCAGGCCACTCATTCCTTACTACAACACACCACCAGACCCCAGGCCACTCATTCCTTACTACAGCACACCACCAGACCCCAGGCCACTCATTCCAGCTTACTACAACACACCACCAGACCCCAGGCCACTCATTTCTTACTACAGCACACCACCAGACCCCAGGCCACTCATTCCTTACTACAGCACACCACCAGACCCCAGGCCACTCATTCCTTACTACAACACACCACCAGACCCCAGGCCACTCATTCCTTACTACAGCACACCACCAGACCCCAGGCCACTCATTCCTTACTACAACACACCACCAGACCCCAGGCCACTCATTCCTTACTACAACATACCACCAGACCCAAGCTCCTTCAATGGAAGTTCCAGTGCCGGAAATCCCAGGGGAGCCAGACATGTCAACTCACCATAGGGCCACTCATCAGAAGACATCCTGCATTGTCGAAGGGTCACTTCCATGCAGTTAACAGTGCCTGTTGTGATCAACATACAAAGGACACTGCCTTCTAAGCCCCCTACTCACCTGTCTCACTTGTCGGCGTCACCGGGTTCGGTGTTGGCCGCTGAACATCTGGATGCCACCATCTCCCTCCAGGCCGCTCTGTCTTGACTTTTGTGGACAATTTCTTGAATATTTAGACCACTGATGTTGGTTATGCTCTCGATGTATGAGATTGGAGGTCTGCCTTTCTTCCTTTTTGCCACTGTTTTTCCTTGAGAGATGATTACCATGAGGTCTGTATTCTTGTTGCGTGACACATGGCCAATGTATTTTAGTCTTCTCTTGTTGATGTCTGCTAGTAGTTTTCTGGTGGTATCAAGTTCTTCCAGGACATTTTCATTAGTTCTTCTGACTGTCCATTTGACACGTAGCAGTCTCTGATAAAACCACATCTCTGCCTCCTCGATTCTTCTGCAATCAGTTTTTTATCAGGGTCCCGGCTTCGCAGCCGTAAATCATGACTGGCCAGATCAAACATTTTAGAAGTCTAACTTTCAGGCCATTTCGTATGTCTCTGTCTTTCTAGATGTTGTTGAGTTGGACCGTGTTTTGCTGAAGCCCCCTACTAACTCAGTTGCAGAACCAGACGGTATGAAAACCTCCACCTCCACCCCAGTAAGGAGACCACCACAACAGCCTTCCAACCACAAACCCCATGAACACTTACAGCACCAACCCAACTTGAACTGAACTCAGACAGGCAAGGAGAAAGGAAATTGAGGTCAGCCTGTGTTCAAGGCATGAAGCACCACAAAATCGAGGACAATTTTCACAATGATGTAACGACTGATGGTACTGTGACAATGGGGATGATGATCATGATATTATGGAGATCTATCTAGGCCTGAGACTGCATGACAGGGCTGTACTCTATGCTTACTTTGAAAATATATCCTGGCCATCAATATCAGGTCTGAGAGATGCAGACACATGCAGTGTTGGTCAGGAAATTTGAGCAACTCTCCGTGCAACCTTAAACTGAACCAGACTCAACTGTGTACCAGTCGCCGTGGTGTAGTGGTTAACGCAACGGACTACTGACTGGAAGGTTGTGGGTTCCAATCCCCATCAGTACCTTCAAAAATCATTGTGGGATTTTTCGGCATTAACCGGCTCCTACCCACAATTGGGTGTGCTATGGGCTCATTGGGAAGATTGGAACCACACAGTCGAGTCTCATCCACTTCGCAGATGCATCGTTGAGGGTGTTGCTCAAATCTTCTGACCAACACCACAGGTGTCTGTATCTCTCGGGCTTGGTTGATACCAGGATATATTATGATAGTAAGTGTAGAGTACAACCCTGTCATGCAGTCTCAATCCTAGATGGAACTCCATAGCATCATAATTATCATCCACATCGGCATCATCATCATTGCATAATAAAAACTGTTTCAGCTTCTGTGGCCATTAAAGTGGCGCAGAAAATGGGACGAAAAATGATGCGCACAAAGGTAACCTCCCTCAGTGCAATGATCCTAAAAAAAATTCAACTGTATGGTCCCAATCTTCCCAAAGAGCCCATAGCATGCTCAGTACTAGGTAGGAGTAGCAATGCCGCATGAAAAATTGAAATTGGGTTTTGAGTTAAAAGATTTATATGGTTTTGAAGATATTGTTGTTCTGAGTAAAAAGCAGTTTAAATTTTTCAGATCGGACTATTAGTTCACGAGATATTCGAATTTGAAGTGTCAAAAATTTCTTAAATTTTGGTACCACATTTTAGTGGGACAAAGAAGAGATGTGTGGGACCAGCTGTCACAGAACAAACCCATCAAATGGCATGGTATGCTGATTTTGCTGGAAATGACATTCATTTTGTAATTGTGAGAGACAGACAGGACCAAATGTCATAGAATTTTGATCGTTGATGTATTTTTGTATGCCGAATTGAATGAAACCATTATCGTAACTCTGCGACGAGCCATTTTTGTCTTATTACAGGAAACATGTGATATTTGGCATGTTTTATCTGTTTTTCATTAATAATTGCCCATATTGTATTAATAACAGACAAAAATGAAGCTAGAAACAAAACAAGGATATATAATCATTTCATGAGATAGATATAAAATCATTTTGCTCATCGTTCAAGTGTCTTATTACTGCAAATTAAACCAAAAAAGTCATGACTCGCTACTTCAGTAGTCTTATGAATAATTTGTAATATTTCATCAGTTTCTGTACATATAAAAGGAAATCTGAGAATCAATGACTTCTGGAATCACTTAAATAGTTGAAATATTAAAAATTACTGCATGCTTTTATGCTGCAGGCTATCCAAAAATATCATCTGATCAATATTCTACTAAAAACTAAACACACACACATACACACACACAGAGGAAAACATATCAGACAAGATTTTTGCACAGTACATTTGATTTTTATTTTATTCATCAGTGTTTAGAAAACTGACTAACTGACTGTGGATGAGTCAAGTCCCCGAACACTTAGCACAGCCAGCATCCAAAGAAAACTTCTGGAAGGATATGGGACCACTTGCCATTCAGGAACAGGTCACTTAACTCCTACAATAGAGAAATATATGAATTTCTGCATAATATATACTATTCATTGAGAGACTGGAAAGGAAAGGAAACCATAATGCATAGTCTCCACATCAATATTACTTTAACATTAATGCCCAAACTCGCGACTTTGATTTTTAGCATATTACTGGTAAAAAATCCACCAAAGCAGAGCAATCCTGCTAAGTGTCTCCAGTGTACTCTTGCCCTTTAATACGAATCAATAATAGGCTACTACTAAATAAGATGCAATCTTCCCGTTAAAACAAATTAATGACAATAGGCATATCCAGATACTGACTACAAATTGAAACAACTACTAAGCTAATGGATGGCCTACTTTACAAATAATACAACTCATAGCCTTCCATTCAGTTTCAAAACCTAAATAAAGAATATTATAACAAAGAACAGAAGATTTTGTTTTGTGACATTCTAAATCTCTGTGTGTATTAGTGTGTGTGTGTGTTGTCAGAGAGAGAGAGAGAAAGAGAGAGGATCATGCCTGTTAACAATGACTTGGATATGAATGTACTGGGGCCTATTTACTTATTTATTCATTTTTTGTTATTTATTCATTTTTTGTTCTCTGAGAGAGAGAGAGAGAGAGAGAGAGAGAGAGAGAGAGAGAGAGAGAGAGAGAGAGAGAGAGAGAGAGAGATTCATGTCAAGGAAAGTAGCCTACAATGACTTGCACAGAATTGTTTGTTGGTTTGAAAAAAAAATTATTTAGATCTGTTTATTCATTCATTTGAAATTTGAGTGAGTGAGAGAGAGAGAGAGTTGGAGGAGGCGGGTTACCCCTCTGTGTGGGCAAACCCATTTTCCACGGCCCCCGGGAAGCCCGTTGATCACATTGTATTTTTAGTACACGTAGTAAGCTCGCCCGTCATGGGGTGAGCAAGTCTTCACAGCGACATGTGAATTAGCATGACCTCGGGAAGGAAATGGTTGACAAACCAAGCTTCGGCTAACAACTCCAAATCGAGTTCAAACGCAGTAGTCCTTTTCTTGAAAAATACAATGTTACAGATAAAACAGAACTTGATCTGTTGATTGCTAGATCTAGTTTGACAGCGCAAAACTTGCCGAGCTGAAACTTGCACAGCGTTCTGTTTCGCGTTGTAGGCCTACTCAGGCTACTGGCGTCGGCACATTCCGACATTGATCTGGTACAGATCCTCATGTAAAAAGTTGGCGTACGGCCGTATTTTAAATCAAATTGATTTCATATTACACTAATATATAGAAAAAAGCATGTAAAATCGAATCCCGCCGACGACAAGTTCCAAAAATGGCGACTTGCCTGCAAACTTTTCCGATGAAAAAAAGCAAAACTTTGGAAGCGTCGATCTCTGTTCGAAACTGGCACACATACGTGTCGTCGGGATATATCATTCTGTTACATTAATTCTCATTGGCTGCAAAATTACAATGTGATTGGTTCACAAATATAGCCGTACCGACCGAAATAGTGAAGCATCCCGAACAAACTTCGATTCTAAACGCATACCGTCGCCGCGATTGCGCCCGAAGCGCGGATTTTCGACTTTCTCATCAAATAACTACTTCCATTTTCGCTCTAAGTATATAAAAAGGCAATCATTCAAATCTTTATTCATTTCTTATTCACATAAGACAAAAAATAAGAATGAAACACCGATTAAAGAGGCAGTAATACTTGATTGAACCGAAGACCCCCCCAGTTTTGCGGCCGGCCCCGGTTTTCCCCAGTTTTTGGTACCACAAATTTGACGTCGCGTTTGGTTCGTACGGCATTGCTAGTAGGAGCCAAGCAGGGATGAAAAATCCCATAACAACATTTGGGATTTGAGGACTGGTGGGGGTTCGAACTTACAACGTTCCACTCAGTAATCCTTCACACTAACCACTTTGCCACTCTGGCTGGATACACTGTAATTTTCACCCAGAAAAACAATCCATTTTGTCGACGTCTTGATGGGAAGATCGCCTGTGGATCCAACACCAGGATTCCAATTTGAAGTTCTGAGTTCAACCCTGCCCCTAGTAACACCTGGTCAATAACAGTCGGCAGATTTCTTCCTATTTTTCAGGTCAACATATGTGCAGATATACAAATACCCGAACCACATTTCACGTGCAAACCCACACAAACATCAAACACACACGTTAAACATCCTGTAAACCATGTCACATTTGGTGGTTTATGGAAACACAAACATACTCAGCATGTAAACCACCAAGTATGACTGCCTGCATGGCGGGGTCCAAAATTGGCACTGCACATACAAGCCCTCTTGTAGACATGTATATGAATGTATGTTGGAGTTGCTGACCATGAATGCGGAAGAGGTTTACCTTTTCTTCACGAAAGAAGTTTTCCTTAGAGAACACAGCGGCGCTGTCCCATCCATTGAAAGCAGTGCCTTTGGAAGGCAGTGCGAAGCCATCTTCTGTCTGCTGAACAGCTCCACATGGAAAATAGCTGCCACTTTTTTCACTGAGAATCTCCACCTGTTTCACAATTCACAACAAGACAATGGTAAGGAGCTAGAAATATAAACAGGCCAGGAATGCTGCACACTAAACAAAAAAACAAGGTGGATATAAATCACCCTGGAAGACTGTGTTTGTACTGTGTCTGTTTGGGGTTTTGTTTTCATGTGTTTGGATGGTTGGTTGGTTTTTGTGGTAGTGGTGTTCCATGCAATATTGTTTTGATGCATGACGGGTCAGGTGTCACGTGGCTGCACAGTCTGCATACTCCATCTGAAGGGAATATCCTGCCACATAGCTGAGCGTACTCGTTTTTCAGTGTGGGGATTGTACAGGGTATATGCTGGGTATTGTTATCTGTCCATTTTGTACGGGGTATATGCTGGGTATTGATATCTGTCCATTTTGTACGGGGTATATGCTGAGTATTGTTATCTGTCCATTTTGTACGGGGTAAATTCTGGGTATTGTTATCTGTCCATTTTGTACGGGGTATATGCTGGGTATTTTCATCTGTCCATTTTGTATGGGGTATATGCTGGGTATTGTTATCTGTCCATTTTGTACGGGGTATATGCTGGGTATTTTCATCTGTCCATTTTGTACGGGTATATGCTGGGTATTGTTATCTGTCCATTTTGTACGGGGTATATGCTGGGTATTTTCACCTGTCCATTTTGTACGGGGTATATGCTGGGTATTGTCATCTGTCTATTTTGTACGGGGTATATGCTGGGTATTGTCATCTGTCCATTTTGTACGGGGTATATGCTGGGTATTGTTATCTGTCCATTTTGTACGGGGTATATGCTGGGTATTGTTATCTGTCCATTTTGTATGGGGTATATGCTGGGTATTGTCATCTGTCTATTTTGTATGGGGTATATGCTGGGTATTGTTATCTGTCTATTTTGTATGGGGTATGTGCTGGGTATTGTCATCTGTCTATTTTGTACGGGGTATATGCTGGGTATTGTCATCTGTCAATTTTGTACGGGGTATGTGCTGGGTATTGTCACCTGTCTATTTTGTATGGGGTATATGCTGGGTATTGTCATCTGTCTATTTTGTACGGGGTATATGCTGGGTATTTTCATCTGTCCATTTTGTACGGGGTATATGCTGGGTATTTTTATCTGTCCATTTTGTACGGGGTATATGCTGGGTATTGTTATCTGTCCATTTTGTACGGGGTATATGCTGGGTATTGTCATCTGTCCATTTTGTACGGGGTATATGCTGGGTATTGTCATCTGTCCATAAGGTGCTGAATGCTGACACCTTTACAGGGTCTGTAATGTACGTTTTGGTATTTTGTTTGCATATGTACACCAAGTGGATTCAGGCCCTAACAGTCGTCCATATGTTGACCATGGCGATAACAAAATGTCCACCTTTTCCCACCAGGTGCAACATGGCCGGATCGTCATCAGACTTTCCGACTGGGCGTCAGACAGCCTGACCACAGTGACTTCTGTGCCAGTTGGCTGCCTGTCAAAGTGTACACAGACAGGGCATTGAAAAACCAGTCACGAAATCCCTTTCAAACCAGATGTTTCAAGTAAGTTCACAAACAGCATTGTACGTGCCATTTGTTTTTCTGAAGAACACCAACAATAACAAGCACATACTCCTTTCTATCATTCTTCTCCTACTCATACTTCTATGTTCTGTCGTTGAGGTCAGTGCCAGGAAATATTCAAAAGCTTTCCATTCCACACTGCTTAAGTTTACTGAGTCAGGTTAGTCTCTTGAGACAATTCTAGCATTGGTCAACTGGATTGAAAAATGATTTTATTGTACTGCACATTTTAAAACAATAATGGGGCTTTCACGACTCGTGGAGAATTCAATAGAAAATATTATGTAAATATGTTTAATTTCGTGATGTAGTTGCAACTATGCTTTGCTAATAATACATATATATGTTCTCTCTTTAAAGTGAAAAAAAAAAAGAAATCTGAGAGATAAAATGACACAGGTAAGAAATAGTACAAAGGACCCATTACTGGATAAAACCTCAAGACCCTGTCAGTGCAATACCCATCCTATACAAAATATGATCAATAAAAAATAAATAAAGCAGTTGATCAATAAGCAGATAAACAAATTTAAGCTACATAGAGGTAACAATAGATTATTAAGTATCTTTAATGCACATCAGTCCTAATGGCAAGCGTAAGTCGGTGAGAGTAATGATTTCAAAAAGGTTTTTGTTTTCGTTTTGTTTTGTTTGCTTCTTGTTGTTGTTGTTGTTGTTGTTGTTGTTAATGCACATCAGTCCTTATGGCAAGCGTAAGTTTGTGAAAGTAACGATTTGTTTGTTTGTTTCTTTCTTCTTGTTGCTGTTGTCGTTGTTGTTGTTGTTGTTGTTGTCATTGTTGTTGTTGTTAATGCACATCATTCCTTGTGGCAAACGTAAGTCTGTGAAGTAACGATTTGTTTGTTTGTTTCTTGTTGTTGTTGTTGTCGCTGTTGTTGTTGTTGTTGATGTTGTTGTTGTTCTTAATGCACATCATTCCTTGTGGCAAGCGTAAGTCTGTGAAAGTAACGATTTCAAAAAGGTTTTTGTTTTGTTTTGTTTGTTTGTTTGTTTGTTTGTTTGTTTGTTTGTTGCTGTTGTTGTTGTTCTTCTTCTTCTTCTTCTTGTTTCCTTATAAATTTGAAACTAAGGACACAGCAACTGTCTGAAAAGGTCAACTGTTTGTAACAAAAAGGAAATTAAAGTTATCAGGCCCTGAAGCTGAAGTAGAGTGGTTTTCATTGTATACAGGCTACTTACACAGTACAAATACAGACTGAGAGAGAGACAGCTAGAGAGAGAGAAGAGAGAGAGAGAGAAGAGAGAGAGAGAGAGAGAGAGAGAGAGGGGAGAGAGAGAGAGGGGCAGTCACCTTGCCATGTCAATATGAAATTACCTCTCTTTTACAAGCAATGTTACTCTAGAGGGGAAAACACTTACACTGCCCTTATGCTATACAAAGAAATAAAATCAAACAAATCAACAACAACATTAATAGCAAAACACAAACAAAACAGTCCATATCAAAAAACAAAACAAAAAACTTGTACAATTCAATCACTATATAATCAGAAACAATGATTGGGAAAATAATCACAAAACCAGAAACAAGCAAAACTGATTTCAAACTAACCTCAAACAATTCATTGACCATCATTGCTTGGTCACAAACAATGATGCCATGACTTTCACCCTCCACCCTCTGTGCTGTCATCCTGTCCTCACTAAGCCTGATATTCCGTCCATGCTTTGGCTGGAAATGCCGTCTGGGCATCAGTATCTTTGTAAAAGGAAACAAAAACCAATACAAGATCATAAGAGTTAAAACATTTCAACTAAAAGATTTTCATTAACAAGTCGCCGTGGAGTAGTGGTTAATGCAACGGACTACCAACCAGAAGGTTCTGGGTTCGAATCCCCATCAGTCCCTTCAAAAATCATTGTGAGATTTTTCGGTTTCAACCGGCGCCTACCCAGAGTTGGGCGTGCTATGGTCTCATTGGGAAAACTGGGAATACACAGTCGAGTCTCATCCACTTCACGGATGTGTCATTGAGGGTGTTGTTCAAATCTGCTGACCAACACCGAGGGTGTCTGTATCTCTCGGGCCTAATTGACGCCAGGATATGCTAAGCGTAGAGTACAGCCCTGTCACGCAGTCTCAATCCTAGATGGAACTCGACAGCATCATGATTATCATCCTCATCGAACATCATTGCATTGTAAAAACTGTGCCAGCTTCTTGGCCATTAAGGTAGCGCAGAAAATGGGACGGAATAAAGGTGAGCACAAAGGTAACCTCCCTGAGTGCGATGATCCTTAAAAAATGTCCATTAAAAGTCTGAAAATAACATTCATACACAAACACCAGACTTCCCATGGACTACTACCTTGACACTGGTTGGGGGGGGGGGGGGGGGGTGTCTCTGTGACTTGAACAGCTATGCTGGCAGAAATCCTGTGTTCTTGACAGGGTTATACAAGCCAGACAGGTCAAACGATACAGACAGACAAACATTGATCCAACCACCAACGACAAAGTATGTAGAAAGTATGTAGAATTCGTAGCAACACATATCGGAGGACAAGACAGCTGAGATAACACAACTATACCTTAGGTTGGATTTTCCCGTAACTTTACGTTAAATAAACACACTATAGTGTGATTCATGAGTGCCAAATATCCACAGCCATTAGCTGTTCCTGCACCTGTAAAAAGAGATGTTATGCTGACACCAGCGAAACATGAACACCAAACACCATCAATACTACAGGTGGCGACGTACGCACATAGTGGAGTCTTCCCTTTTTGAGGCTACTCACTTTGAAGATTTATCTCAACAAGTCAACAAACGGAACTGGACCCCGCAGCCAGAGGATGGGCTTGGTAGTAATTAAACGCGAATCACCGAACGGATGTCAGTCACTTAATAATAATAATTAATAATAATTACAATATTTATATAGCGCAAAATCTTGATAAAATCAAATCTAAGCGCTGAAGCAGACACACACGCACGCAGCACGCACACACACACACACACACACACACACGCATGGCTATAAATGGGGAGAAAGAATAAAAGCAATAAAAGCAAGAATAAAAGCAATGGAAAATTATAGAGAGCATAGCATATACAATTATATATTATAACCATGTTATTCCCCTCCGAGTGGAGACAGGCTGCAGAGGGGGGGGAGGGGGGGGGTGTTGAGTGAGGTTAGGATTTTATGCGGAGGAGAAAAGTTGGGTTTTGAGAGCGGACTTGAACTGTAGGAGACAAAAGTAGGTTGCTGACGGACTGAGAGAGGAAGTTTGTTCCAGGAGAGTGGACCAGAAACAGAGAAGGCTCGTGGACCATAGGTATTGAGCTTAGTGTGTGGAAAGCGAAAAGTCAGAGGATCGGAGGCAGAGCGGAGGGTACGTGAGGGAACATAGATCTCAAGTAGGCTTGACAGGTAATCGGGGGCTGCGTTATTGAGGCTTTTGTAGCACATGGTGTCTAGTTTGTACTGTATGCGCTTTGATACAGGGAGCCAGTGAAGTTGTGCCAGGAGAGGAGATATGTGGTCAGCTTTTTTCTTTTTGAGTACAGCATTGTTTTGAATGCGCTGTAGGATGTGAATGGTGGAGGCAGGAAGACCAGACAGGAATGAATTGCAATAGTCAATGCGAGACATTATGAAGGAGAGAACAAGTTTTGCAGTTGTTTCGACAGAGAGATACTTCCTGATCAGCCTTATACGATGGAGATGATAGTAGCAAGATCTGGCAGTTTGAGAAACAAAGTTGTTCATGGAGAGGGTAGAGTCAATGCAGACACCAAGGTTTTTAGCTGAATCAGAAATTGGGACTGATGTGTTACATAATGGGAGAGAAAGAGGAGGCAGCTGAGAAAGTTTCTGACGGGTGCCAATGAGGATAGCTTCTGTCTTGTCATCATTAAGCTGAAGTTTGTTGAACGTCATCCAGTTCTTAATGTCCGAGTAACACTCAGTGGTGCGAGTCAACAGGCGCTGTATATTATCAGGCGAGTCACTGTCTTGAAGTTGGGTGTCATCAGCATAGAAGTGGTGCTTTATAGAGTGGGAGTTGATGATGGTGGATAGGGGGGAGGTGTAAAGAGTGAAAAGAACAGGGCCAAGGACAGATCCTTGTAGAACACCACAGGTCAGGTATGCAGGTTGAGAGTAAGTGCCATTGATGAGAACAGTTTGTTTTCTGTTTGATAGGTATGAAGTGAACCAGGACAGAGCAATGTCAGAGATGCCAAAAGTATGATGAAGTCTAGAAAGGAGAATACCATGATCAATGGTATCAAAGGCTGCAGACAGATCAAGGAGTGTGAGGAGAGAGACTTTGCCAGTATCAGTTGCAAGGAGGAGATTGTTGAGAATGTGTAGTAGGGCAGTTTCAGTGCTATGGCACTGGCGGTAGGCTGACTGGAAAGGATTGAGGAGATTGTTGGCAGACAGGTGAGAGTTCAGCTGGTTGAGGACGACTTTTTCAAGGAGTTTTGACAAGAAAGAGAGATTAGAGATAGGCCGGTAATTTTTCAGTTCATTTGGGTCTAAATTGTGTTTCTTGAGGAGAGGGTGAACAATAGCAGACTTGAAAGAATCTGGTACAGTTCCAGTTTGAAGAGAAGTGTTGATGATGTCAGTGATGAATGGGAGGAGAGTAGGGAGACAGTCGGAGTAGAGAGAACCTGGAAGAGGATCCAGTTCACAGGTTTTGAACGACATGGATCTGATTGTGTTGAAAATTTCTTCTTGTGAGACTGGGGTAAAAGTAGTAAGAGGTGTGCCAGAGAAGGAAGGGTCAGGTGGGCATGGTTGACAGGGTGTCCTGTCAAGCCTGTCACGAAGAGTTTGTATTTTGGTGGCGAAATACTTGGAGAATACAGATGGGAGTTCTTCATTTGTAGTTTTATTGGGAGAGGTAAATCTTTTCGTGTGCCAAGGAGATGATTCATGGTTGTAAAGAGTTCTTTTGAAGAAGAGGCATTCAGGATTTTGGTTTGGAAATAGCTTGTTTTTGCTGATGCAATGAGGGTGGATACTTTTGTTTTAGAGGCTTGGAAAAGTTGCCTGTGTACAGTGAGTTTGGATTTGCGCCAACGGCGCTCTGCTCTGCGGCGGGCACGTTTTGCACAGGCAATCTCATGAGTGAGCCAGGGGGTAGGGGGGGGGGGGGCGGTCAGGTAAAAGACGGGTTGTGGCTGGAGCATGAGTGTCCAGAAGATGGTGGAGAGTAGTATAGAATTCATCGGCAAGGTTATGTGACTTTTCAGAAAGGAGACGGGAGGCATCAGATGAAAATGTGGAGAGGTCGATAGATTTGAGATTGCGTCGAGTCACTGTGCGCATGGTACGGGAAGGAGGAGAAATGTCGAGAGAACAGAGAATTGCAGAGTGGTCAGATGGAAAGGCTGAAGTTAGACGGGTAGAAAGAACTAAGCAGTTGTCAGTAGCGGAATTGTGGTGATCACGAGAAATGATCCAGTCAAGAATGTGACCTTTTTGATGGGTTGGTTCAGAAATGTGTTGAGTCATATTGTGATTGGACAGAGAGTTGATGATATGTCTTGTGTCATAACGGTGAGTGTTGTCATAGTGGACATTGATGTCACCTAGAATGATGAGATTTCCAGGTAAGAGGCAGTAGTGGTCAAGCAATTGGTCAAAGTCAGAGAGAAACGTGGATGTGGTGAGTTTGTTGGCAGAGCTAGGTGGGGGTCGATAGACACAGGAGAAGGTGATGGGGTGAGGGGTGGATTGGAAGGATACTTCAACATGCTCGAAAGAAGGATGGGAGAAAGGCAGAGACTGCGAGAAAGATAGGCGGGAATGGAGTGAGTCGTTGTAGAGGATGGCGATACCGCCACCTCGGGATGAGCGATGGAAAGAAGCAAGCCTGTAACCACTCGGAGTGTACGTCAGTCACAGAATGTATGTCAGTCACAGAATGTATGTCAGTCATAGAATGTATGTCAGTCACACAATGTATGTCAGTCACAGAATGTATGTCAGTCACACAATGTATGTCAGTCACACAATGTATGTCAGTCACACAATGTATGTCAGTCAATGTCAGTCACACAATGTATGTCAGTCACAGAATGTATGTCAGTCACAGAATGTCAGTCACACAATGTATGTCAGTCACAGAATGTGTCAGTCACACAATGTATGTCAGTCACACAATGTATGTCAGTCACACAATGTATGTCAGTCACACAAGGTATGTCAGTCATAGAATGTATGTTAGTCACACAATGTATGTCAGTCACAGAATGTATGTCAGTCACAGAATGTATGTCAGTCACACAATGTATGTCAATCACAGAGTGTATGTCAGTCACACAATGTATGTCAGTCACACAATGTATGTCAGTCACAGAATGTATGTCAGTCACAAAATGTATGTCAGTCACAGAATGTATGTCAGTCACAGAATGTATGTCAGTCACAGAGTGTATGTCAGTCACAGAGTGTATGTCAGTCACACAATGTCAGTCACAGAATGTATGTCAGTCACAGAATGTATGTCAGTCACACAATGTATGTCAGTCACAGAGTGTATGTCATTCACACAATGTATGTTTATCAAACGTACCATTGGGGAGGAAAATCCTTTTAACTTGAATTAGACACACTACACCGTGACTCAAGAGCGACGAACGGCACAACAAGAATGATGAATTCACTTGATTCAAGGTCTTCAGGAGGATGTTCAGGAACGGGAGACAATGTGTTGGGCAACAATGGCAGAAGCTGTCCTCCTGGAGTCTTGCTGTCTTTAGCGAAAGACATCACGGAGACAGAAAAGGATGAAGGTGCCTGCGGAGCGCCAGAAGTCGCATCCATGATTTTCTTATAGTTCTTCTGAATATTGACGCGGTCGTTGACACAGTCTCAAGTGCTCAACCCCAAAAGGAATCCCTTGGCACTGTTTCCACTGATGGAGTAGGAACAGATTGTCCCTGAATCTCGGTAGAGGTTTAGACAGGTGGTGAAGTCAGGATATGAACAACACCACTGGACCCTTTGTGAGCCCACAGAAGCCAGGCATGAAGGACGAGGAATTCTGACTACAAGTGTAGGGTGGATGTTGATGAAAGCTCAGTGGAGAAACACCTGACAGAAACGATGTTCTGGGAACCAGGGCTGGGATGGCCATCAAGGAGTGACAAGAATAAGTGGCCCGGTCTTCTCTCACCAGTCTGGGAAACTTTTTTTACAAGATCATGAAACTGAGAGGATATCCACCGCCCATGACACCAGGTCTAGTACTGGAGAGACAAAACCGTAATCCTGTAAGTGTATCTCGTCACAACGAGATTGACAAGGGGGTAAAACCAAGCAACTCAGACTGGGGCCCGACCAGTATGACCACGTATGACTGGTTGTGAAAATTCACCAGTATGTTCAGATTCCTTGGAATGTGTCTAAGAGTGAGGGGGAGATCTCTGCACCACAGTTGTTTCACAAGTCCGGACAGGGTGAGGAATCACCCTCCCCCGCCCCACCTCTCCCATTTGTTTATGTAAAAGGCTTCTGCCACACCGTCAGTGATTGGGAGGACATGTCTTCCCTGAGTTGAAAGAAGGAAAAACTCTGGAAGGCCAGGCAAACAGTATCACGCTCAAGGGGGTGGTGTGCCATGAGAACTGGTCATGGGGCCAGGGGGCTCATACTGACAGGGAGCCCAAGTGAGTACTTCAACCCTTGGTCGATGTACCCATCAGAAGATTCCCCTGAGGGGGCAGGAGAAAACTGGGAACTCCCTGAGACACCCACGATAGGTGCAAAACAAAACAATTAACAATCGCTTCCAGAAACTGTGAGTCGAGCAGAATGATTTTATCCCATGACTGACGGCCGGAGACCACCTCTTTCTAATCGCCTTCTTTAAGCAGTGTTTGTGTAGGTCATGTGAGGAAGACAATGATACAATGAGACCCAAGACCGACAACAAAGTCTGGTCAGGATGCTGGAACGTTAAAAGAGAAGCTGGGAGATGCAAAGATTCAACCTCTGGATGCTGTGGTAAACAGACCAGGCCTGCCAACTCACCAAGACGAAATGGATACTCAGAATGTTGAACTTCTGAGAAGGAGAGGACTCCAATATTTGTAGATTGGAGCAGACACCCAGGTTCCAGTAGACATTTAGATCCATAAGAGTATGTCTGTGGTAACACTCACCAGAAGAACAAAGACCAACCAGACGTCCAGACAGACTTAGAGACAAATGCCTTTCTTAGAAAACCCAGTCCCGCCAAACAGAATGAGGTCACTTCCGATGCTGTGGGAAGATGAAAATGTGCAAGCAGACATTCCACAGATCTATGGACGTGGACTAATCGACTAATGGACTCTGTGGATCAAGTCCCTGATGGAACTTGAAGTTTCCATTCACAAAAGGGAGATCCTCGAGGAATCCATTGAGAGATGAGAGGCTGATAGCTAGTCTCCAGCCCCCAGAAGCATTTGGTACCACGGTGAACAGAACGCTTAGGGTCCTCTGAATCAGGAAATGAGAGAGTAGAATCCTCTGGAAATCGACGGGATGTTTTGATAATGTTCTGGACATGTCTCCTGAAAGGGTGCCATCAGTGTCAAGAAAAGGTCTGAGGAAAACAACAGACAAGCACCGAAGCTACCTCCACACCCGTCCAGATAGACTCCCCTTGTACTGCTGTTCATTTATGCCATCTCTTGAAACATTTGATTGTGCCTCCATGTGTGCTTTCCTGGGGTTAGCGCTACCTTACATGAGCTCAGGACATGTTCCACTGTCTGTTTGCCTGGAAGAGCGAGCAAACAAGGTTATCTGATTTCCCCTATTTCACCAGATTAGCATTTGAGGGCAGGAGGTCATACAAATCTGAGGATGAAACTGATTCTGAGAGGAGCCCTGTGCCACATGTCATTCCAGCTCAGACTTGTTTGGAGTGTATTTTCCCTTGTTGGCCTTGCTGGACTGCCTTCTGCAATCTTATGGCGTCCCCTTCCGTCTTCATCTTTTGTATTGTATCTCTTTTTGCCTTCCAACTGGCCTCTGACTACCATTCCATTTTTGTTGCTTCCAATCCTCGCCTATTGGTCTGCATGCACCCTATTGGTCTGTGTGTGCCCTATTGGTCTACATGCGACCTATTGGTCTGTGTGCGCCCTGTTGGTCTGTGTGCGCCCTGTTGGTCTGTGTGCGCCCTGTTGGTCTGTGTGCCCTGTTGGTCTGCGTGCGCCCTGTTGGTCTGCGTGCGCCCTATTGGTCTGTGTGCGCCCTATTGGTCTGTGTGCGCCCTATTGGTCTGTGTGCGCCGTGTGCACCTTATTGGTCTGTGTGTACCCTATTGGTCTGTGTGTGCCCTATTGGTCTGTGTGCACCTTATTGGTCTACTACAGGGATTGAAGAAGAAGGATTCCATCATGATTCTCCTAACCGACAAAGGCTGTGCCACAGTCATCTTACCCAAGAGGCAGTACTATGAGAAGGCTTACAATCTGCTAGATGACAAAAAGACCTACCAACAGCTGAACAAAGATCCCACCAGTAAGTATTCTGCCCATCTGACCAAACTATTGCAAGGTCTACAGAAGTCAGGAGAACTCTCTTCAGAACAGTACCGCAGATTGTAACCCTCAGCTACTGATGTGCCCAAGTTCTACGGACTGTCTAAAGTGCACAAGAAAGATGTACCCCTCCATCCCATTGTCGCCTCTAGAGGATCCCTGATGTATGAGACGGCCCGCTTCGTTGCAGACATCCTCTCGCCTTTGGTAGGAAAGACAGAACATTCCATTGCCAATGGTGCAGACCTGGTGAAGAAGCTGTCGAAGTTTGTACCACAACCTGATGAGATTCTGGTGTCCTATGACGTCAGTCCTGTTCACCAGTGTCCCTGTGAAGGACAGCATTGACATCATCAGAGGGAGGTTACAGGTCGACAACAGCCTTCGGCAACGCACCAACCTGCCAATGGAACATATCTGTGAACTGCTATCCTGCTGCCTCAACACCACCTACTTCACTTTTGAAGAACACTTCTACCAACAGACCAAGAGTGCAGCCATGGGGTCCCCTGTGAGTCCCATTGTCACCAACCTCTTTATGGAAAACTTCGAGGAGAAAACTTTGGCGTCGTTCCACACTCCTCCACACTACTGGGGCCGCTACATGGAAGACACTATGACTGTACTGAAAAGATCGGTGATCGAAGACTTCACGAACCATCTCAACAACCAACACCCTGCCATCGAGCTCACCTATGAGGTAGAAGATAATGGCAGCATCTCAATGTTGGATACCCGCATCACCCGGATGGAGACAGGCCTCCCCTTTTCCGTCTATAGAAAGCCGACCCACACGGACCAGTACTTACAATTCGACAGTCACCAGCCACTGGAACACAAGCTTGGAGTAATCCGCACCCTCACCCACCGAGCGAAGACCATCTGCTTTATCGACACCGCTTGAGAAGAAGAGGTGCAGTACATCAAGAAAGTACTCAGTGTGTCAGGATACCAGAAGTGGGTATGGGATATTCCAAGGGGCAAGAAAACCATACCCCACCCCTCCACTGAATGGCAAACCCCTTCGAGAGGGCACGTCTCCATACCATACGTCAGCGGCGTCACTGAGGCTCTCAGCAGGAAGATCAGGAAGTTGGGAGTCAGTGTCCACGCCAAGCCCACCAACACCATCAGAAGCCAGTTAGTCCACCCCAGAGACAAAACAGACAAATTGGACAAATCAGGGGTGATATACAAGATAGACTGCCAGGATTGTGACCAAAGATTATATTGGCGAAACTGAGCGCAACTTGCACAGAAGATTAAAAGAACACAAACGTGAGTCCTCTCCAGTGGGGGAACATCTGACCCACACCCAACACCACTTTGAAAAGGACAGTGTGCAAGTTCTCGACAAAGAAGCAAGATGGTTCCAGAGGGGAGTAAAGGAGGCAGTCTACATCGCCGCAAGGAACCCCACCCTCAACCGTGACCGGCACAATCTGCCATCGGTGTACTCCTTACTTATTCAGTCGCACTGTCATGAGTTCGCTCACTGTCGTGAGTTCGCTCACGGCAGTGTGCAATGCAGCCAGTTCTCAACCCAGCAGTTGCGCTGAAGAAGTCGGCTGGATCGCCGATGAAAGCTACGCAGTAAGTAGCCTTTTTACTGAGAGACAAGTTTAGCCAGGTAGAGCCATTGTGCACCCTATTGGTCTGTGTGCACCCTATTGGTCTGTGTGCGCCCTCTTGGTCTACCTGTGCCCTACTGGTCTGTGTGTGCCCTATTGTCCTGTGTGCGCCCTATTGGTCTGTGTGCGCCCTCTTGGTCTACGTGTGCCCTATTGGTCTGTGTGCACCCTATTGGTCTGTGTGCACCCTATTGGTCTGTGTGCACCCTATTGGTCTACGTGTACCCTATTGGTTTGTGTGCACCCTATTGGTCTGTGTGGGCACTATTGGTCTATGTGCGCCCTGTTGGTCTGTGTGCGCCCTATTGGTCTGTGTGCGTCCTATTGGTCTGTGTGCACCCTATTGGTCTGTGTGTACCCTATTGGTCTACATGTACCCTATTGGTCTCTGTGCGCCCTATTGGTCTGTGTGCACCCTACTGGTCTACGTGTACCCTATTGGTCTGTGTGCACCCTATTGGTCTACGTGTACCCTATTGGTCTGTGTGCACCCTATTGGTCTACGTGTACCCTATCATTTCTCTGACCATGAGACTTCCCTTTGCTGTGACCAGTGACTCCTGGACAAGAAATAATAATCACAAACACATACACACACATACGCACTCACACACATACATACACACACTCACACACACACACATACACACACACACATACACACACACAAGCACATACACATACACACTCGCACTCACGCACACACGTCACAATTCCAGAAAACACTACAATCAATAAGTAAACGAAACAGGTAAACAAAACAAAACAGGAACAAAAACTACAAAAGGAAACACACACACACACATACAAACACACACAACAACCCACTCAGACACATAAGAAAACAAAAAAGAAAAACAAATACCATGACCAACATACAGACATACAGACAACACACCAACAAACAAACATACAAACTGTGATAAACTTCCCCATTCTCCAGCTGCCTTTTCCATTTCTGCACATTTCCTTTATCTCCGTTTCAAGAAAATCCCGAACACTTTCCAGTCCACGCTGCAGGAGTCTGGCAGTTATGGCACCAATGTTTGTCTGACTGATGATGGTTCCTGTTTTTCCTTTCGTAGTAGATTTTCGGTCACTTCCTCTAGCTATTCAGTTTTCATTAGGACAACCAATGGTATGATGCCTTACATTTTCTTCGTGAATTTTAATCTTCCGAGGAGTTTGGACTTTCCAAGATGCGGAATAAAAGAGTAAATAAAAACAAAGAGGAACAATGGAAATCACAAATAGTCAGCCATAACTGAACAAAGACAACGGATTTAAACTTCTTGTCATCTCTAATAGTATTTATACCAAACGATCACCACTCATCCAGCAGGGCAGGGCAAACTACACAACCAACCACTCAGCCTGAAACACCATGGTAGGGTGGACATGTTGTTTGATTGGTAACTGACAGACCTGTTTAAAGATATCATAAATATGATGACAACTACAAGGTCATCAGAATAATTACATTTCCTTTAGTACTGGTAGACATACGTACTTAACTTTTGAGATGAGAAAAAAATATGAGATCCACAGAAATACATTTTTCATTGATAAGTACGGCCTTAATTCAATTGTTTGACAGCAACTCAGACCATTTCATAGCTTGTTAACAATCACAGATTTAATTCAATTGTTTGACAGCAACTCAGACCATTTCATAGCTTGTTAACAATCAACAAATATGTAATACATCAAATCAAACCAGCCTGACTCTCATTCACAAAGATAAGGTAAAGATTGTCCTATAACCCTGACAGTGTAGCTGAGTCATGAGTAGAGAACTTGACTGTTCTCGTGGCCAGCAGTGTATGGGTAGTGCCCATGTCCCCTATCTCACTACTGTATTTTTCTGAACCCTGAACACGACACGTATCCATTCACAGCTAAGCAGGCTGAAGGCTCAACACACACAGCTTTCAGAGTGGATGATTCAAACTTATGCAGTCAGACTGGCAGGCTGCAGCTCTACCTCTACTACACCAACCAGGCCTCTCAAAACAGAGACAGAGTAAGCCTCTAATGAATTTTAAAGTGCTTTCCACTAAGTGGTTATGCAATGTGGGTGGTGTTTGTGACTGTGAATATCGTTCTGGGAAATATATGATAGTCTATAATGCTTGCAAATGCCTGCAGAAAGAACATGAATCTTGTCTATTCTTATCCGAGACCAAAATGCATAACACAATAAAACTTAATATCCATTTTCTCCTTACCTGATGCTGATCCTGGCTCTGAGGTGTGGTGGGAGTCAGTGTAAACTGACAAAGTTCAGATACAGTCTGTTCAATACGAGCAATGGCTTTCGGATCTACGGTGTATGTTACATCCACAACAGGCTCGGTGTGAGGTGGTAGCTGTGAACTGGTGTTCAAGAGTTCCATTTCGGCTTTGAGTGAAGGACTGATTTCACAAAGTGACTGATCTGTACAGGAATTTACCACACAGCTGACAACACGATGGCTAGACATCAGCTGTGCACCCTGATCAAGAAGCAAAGTTTTGACAGTAAGAGCAGAATTCTTGGCTTTGGACTTGGCTTCAAGTTCCTCTTCTTTCACACGTCTTCTATGGGTCTTCAGTGAGTTTTCCAGCTGGTCAAATATGTTGTCAATCTCTGTGATGGTACATTGACTGCGTTTCTCAATATTATTTATCTGACGATCCAGCTCAGAGACAGCTTTTTCAGTGTTCTGATCTTCCTGGAGCAGGGCTGACAGCAGTTCAGTCAGCTCTTCTCGTGATATTCCTGCCGCTGTTTCTGTTTCACTGTCTACAGCACTTGGCTGGGCTGTTGCCATGGTTACAACTGCAAGATAAAAAAATCTGATAGTTTATAACAGAATGGTAAACACATGGAATTAAGCTGGCTTATCAGGATGGCAATGCTTTAGACTCCTGGGACTTTTCTCGGATTGCAAACGTCTGTGTCATTGCGCCGTCTGTTTGACACTCATTGCTGGCTGACCTGCCCAACCCTGTCACACTGCAAGTCACAGTAAAGACTTACCAACCAGTTCACACAGGCCTTCCACTGTTGATATTGTTAGTGCTTATGTACCAACATGTACTACAACATCCCCTGTGTAATCATACATGTATACTTACCAACCAGTTCACCCAGGCCTTCCACTGTTAATATCGTTAGTGCTTATGTACCAACATGTACTTCAACATCCCCTGTGTAATCATACATGTATGAATACGTTTATGACCACTGGGATCTGTGCGTGTATGCTTAACCCTTTGATTCCCGCACCCTGTCCACAGCACCCTGCACTGTCAACCATGCTAGCCGAGCAAAAATTTAACCCTTTGACTTCCTCACCCTATCCACCAGCTTCTGGCATATATACACACATGTGTATGTGTCTTGTGTGTGTGTGTGTACGTGCATACATACATACATACATACATAGTCTATATATAGTATATGCTTGATATTAAGCATAAAGTACAGCCTTGTCATGCCATCTCAATCCTGGATGGTGCTTCACTGCACTGTGGTTTTGTCCCCATAGTCATCACAGCCATGTGAAAAAGCCCAGAGTTTGTGGCCATTAATGTGGAGCAGGAAATGGGGCAGTAAAAAGAAAACATTTCTGGAACAATGAAAAGTTATTTATCCAACATACACAAAGAAAAACTCCTTTTCCAACAAGATTATGAAATTTACAACCCAAGACAACACAACTTTAATGAGAATATTTGCCTCTGTTTTTGAAATGATTGTAAAACGACGATATTGGGAACTCAAGAGAAATGTACTACTACTTATTGCTTTTTCATTTGTTGCTTTGTTGTTGTTTTTGCTGTTGTTGTTATTGAGAGCAACGTTTTCTTGGATACGTGTAATCACGTGTTTTGGCGTGTTCACGCTGTGTAGACGTTCTGTTGCTGCATAGTCTGCATACTCCATCTACAGTGGGTGTGCATGCTGTTTTAGTGTTCCCATAAGCCAAACGACGACATCCACATGGCGTAAAGGACACAACGTGAATATCACCACTTATCTATACATATACACAAGGACGACCGCACACCTCCTACTTCAACAACATCACTGATGCCTGTGGTCTGGGGATCCAAGAGGTCGCCCACAGAGGTCTCAATCGTGTGAGCTGGATAAGACTCGTGACGTTGAGCGTGGTTCCTACCGCCGATCCCGGTGAGAGAGTGAGATGAGATGATGATACACAAGAAGAGGCTTGTGGCAGTGGTAGTCTGCATATAATTATGTTGACCAATGACATGGGAAACTCTCCACCTTTTACTCACCAAGGGGGTATTCAGATAGGATCGAGCCCAGCAATCCCCTTTATTTTCCCCGTTCTTTGTCAGATAGTTTCATATCAACTAGAGAGAAATATGTGAGAGAGAAAGAGAGAGAGAGAGAGAGGAGAGAGAGAGAGAGAGAGAGTGTGTGTGTGTGTGTGTGTGTGTGTGTGTGTGTGTGTGTGTGTGTGTGTGTGTGTGTGTGTGTGTGTGTTGTGTGTCTGTCTGTCTGTCTGTCTGTGTGTTTGTGACAAAAATATGCTAATAAGATTTCCTCAGCAGTCTCAGTTCCGAACAGATATTTAGCAAGTCTGAGTAAAGATGTGAACAAACTGTCAAAGGTGTGGACCAAAGTGGACTCAGAATTGCATAAGATTTGAAGACAAAGTATTAGGGTTAAGATGACATGGACAAAAAATTGCCTTAAATCAACTTTTTTTAGGAAAGAGTGTGAACAGCATTTTCTTAGGAATTTCTAATATTTCAAATACATTTTCTCTGTTACGATAGTCTTCAATAGCACTGGCCTCATGTCAAATTTCATTTCAATTGAAGATTTTTCCTGAGTTACAGTGACCTTGCAAAGTACAAAATCTCGCTCTTCTACAATAATGTTTTGTATGAAAAGACAAAAAAATATGTGAGAATGGCTACGCAAAACCAGTTCTACGCTGATTTTCTTACGCCCTAAGTTTGGAGTTTCAGATCTTGTAAAGGACGAATTCATTGCACTCGCGCATTCCATATGTACTCAACCCAACTCTCCCTGTTGACTGCCTGAGCCTGTACAAAGCCATATCAACTGGCAAGATCTTGAAATGTGCCCCTGACCCGAAACTGGCTAAAAGCCTTCTAAATCCTAAGCAAAGGGAAGCAACTCAACGTAAAACCTACACCTACTGTACAAAAAAAAATTGTATAAAATAGCATAATGATCAGAGAGGAAAACAAAATAGCTAAAAAAATTCAGCATAGATTGTAGTTTCATGTGAGCCTACTTTAATATTGTTCTGTTCATGGAACATTTTGCTAAAAAAATATATATTAACAGGTATTGCCAAAGAACAACAGAAATTCCGACGTATGCTCACCCCCATTCACCACTGAATCAATATTTGTTGAATTTCTTGATCAATTAATTGTTCAGAGAGTCATTAAAACATTGAACTTCATTTTAACTGGCTTCTTTATGCTTAATTTGCTTACTTTAATTGTAAGGAGACAAGCAACAACAGTGTTTATGGTTTGAAAAAAACAACAACCGACTTTTGTTTTTTCACTTTGTCTTCAGTTCTCTTGCAGTCACACAAAATTCATAAACAGAAATAAAACAACAAAAGGAACATGTTCACAGTTGAAGGGTATGCATAGTTATTTATTGTTTTCCAGCTCCAGTTCTTGGTGGAATTTCTGGAAGCAGATCCCTTTACACAGGTTGACGTTGCAGGTGATGCAGCCGAAGACCGTTTGAGGCGTGTAGTTCTTGTCTGTGCGCACTTTCTTCTTGGCACACCAGAAACAGTTCTTTTTTCTTCCTGGCATGCGCACGGCTGCATGGGTGGAAGGCTGAGCAGCAGTGACACCGGCCTGGGAGAGGGACTGCTGGCTGGCAGTTTTGCGCACCGAGTTGCCTTTGCAGAGGGACCGCAAAACCTCCAGGCGAAAGTCGATGTGACGCCTTCCCCTTTTGGAGAATGTGACAGGCCTGTTGGTGACACTCCAGATGATGAAGGCATTCACCATGGCTGTCTGGAAGAGCCACCAGCACAGGTATCTCCACCACCGCACTGATGGGCGCCCCACTGGGTAGTAGGAGCTGAGTTGGTCGGCAAGATCAACACCTCCCATATGGGCGTTGTAGTTGGCCACTGGAGCAGGAATGCTGACTTCTTTCTTTCCTCCTGGTGCTTTCCGCTCCTCCTTGATCATGGCTGGCTGAGAGTTGGTGGACAAGACAGCTACAGGACGCTTGTCTTTCCACAGAGTGGCAACCATGTTCCCCTTCTGGCGGAAATGGATGGACCCTGACTTCATCTTTTTGGCGACGGCCCCGCTCAGGTCATTAGGCCAGCCCTTCCGGTTTAGTCTGATGGTGGAGCACATGTAGGTTCCCCTCTTCTCCAACTCTTGTGCAAGGGGAACAGAGGAGAAGAAGTTGTCAAAGTAGAGGTGAAACCCCTTGTCAAGGAAGCGGTCAGCCATCTTCATAATTACATGGTGCCCCAGTCCGTTGGGCATGGGCTCCATCACCTTCCCCAGGTATGGATCGAAGTCCACCATGAAGCCTGTGCTGGGGTCTGCCACACACCACACCTTGATGCCCCAAGGATCGGGTTTGCCTGAAATACAGCAAAATGAGAACAACTATAATTTACATGTATACGATCTTTCTGAATAAAAAAAAAAAAAAAAAAAACTTATGTGTCAATACATTTCTGTCTGATTATTTTGAAATTGTCTTGATGATGAAATATACTTTGCACATACTTGATTTGCTGTTATCCAATGAACATGAAATGAAATAATTTTGTATGTGTAGGGGAGGGGATGGTGGTGAGTGAGAGTGTGTGTGTGTTGTGGTGTGTGCGTGTGTTTGTGTGTATACGTGCGTGTATAGGTGCGTGCGCGGACGTGTGAGTGTGTGTGTGTGTGTGTGTGTGTGTGTTGTGTGTGTGTGTGTGTGTGTGTGTGTGTGTGTGTGTGTCCTTACCTTTCATGTACTGCTTGAAGCTCAGGCGGCCGTTGAATTTCACCATGGCCTCATCGATAGAAATGTGGCGGTTGGGATGGTAATGGGTGCGGCTTGTTTCCTTCAGAAGGTCCATGAAAGGCCGGATTTTGAAAAGTGGGTCATACCCAGGAGTGCCCCGAGGAAGTGCCTTGGTGTTGTCATTGAGGTGAAAATATTGTGACAGCTTCTCAAAGCGATTTCTTGGCATGACATCAGCAACAGCAGGCACTCTAAGCAGTGGGTCAGAAGACCAGTACATGTCAGCTTCAGGCAGTTGGTGAATGCCAAACATGTACTGAATGAAAATGAATAATTTCATTTCCTTGGCAGTGGTCTCTTTCCAATAACTGTCAGGGCCACACATGGCTTGTTTTTGTGTGGCATACAAATTAGTTTGCACTGCTAAGTGTTCCCAAAAAGGTTCAGGAATCATCAATGAGAAAAAGTCATATGGTTCTGACCCAGTTTCCAGATTGTGCGTCACATCTACTTTCGTTGTTCCCCCCTCTGCATACCCATCAAATTCAACTTCTTCTTTTACACTTGTTGTTTTGTCAGACCACAGAACAGTGTTTTCATCTCTTTGTTTCTTAGTCAGTCGTCTTTTTTTTTATGGTGGACGCGCGGCAGGGAGATCGTCAGAGTCATCAGAAAAATCGGTCAAGTCACTCGTATGAACGGAAGAAACAGACGACACTTCAATGTCGTCTGCTCTCAGACCCATTTTTCGCACAACAAGTCCAAGATCAATGTCCGATTCATAATCTTTACTTTCTTCCACGACCTTAAAACCGTGAAAACTCGAATCAGAATCATCATCCGAATCACCCATGATGGTTCTCCAAACAGCTAACGCGTCATCTTCGGCCATTTTTATCAAAAAAACTTCGCTAACTTTGAAAAATCGTAGCTCACCTGAAACTGCATCAATCGATACACTGTAAACATGCAATGGCGGCAAAAGGAAGCTAGAATGTGACCTACTTCCTTTCGCAATGCATTGTGGGTAGGGAAAGAAGCGAAAGTGAAAGTAGTGAAGCATGTGTTTAGCGGGCCACTTTGGGCGTTTCAGTGACAGGATAACGGACTTCCGGCGGGCCATTTTGGGCGAATCAGGGGGCATTGGGTTAAATCAACTTTTTTTTAGGAAAGAGTGTGAACAGCATTTTCTTAGGAATTTCTAATATTTCAAATACATTTTCTCTGTTACGATAGTCTTCAATAGCACTGGCCTCATGTCAAATTTCATTTCAATTGAAGATTTTTCCTGAGTTACAGTGACCTTGCAAAGTACAAAATCTCGCTCTTCTACAATAATGTTTTGTATGAAAAGACAAAAAAAATGTGAGAATGGCTACGCAAAACCAGTTCTACGCTGATTTTCTTACGCCCTAAGTTTGGAGTTTCAGATCTTGTAAAGGACGAATTCATTGCACTCGCGCATTCCATATGTACTCAACCCAACTCTCCCTGCTGACTGCCTGAGCCTGTACAAAGCCATATCAACTGGCAAGATCTTGAAATGGAGGGAGGGGGGGAAGAGGAGGGAATGTACCAATGAAATAATAAGCCGACACCCCCAGAATGATGGGAAGTTCTCATCAATGGCACTTACTCTCAACCTGCATACCTGACCTGTGGTGTTCCACAAGGATCTGTCCTTGGCCCTGTTCTTTTCACTCTTTACACCTCCCCCCTGTCCACCATCATCAACTCCCATTCTATAAAACACCACTTCTATGCTGATGACACCCAACTTCAAGACAGTGACTCACCTGATAATATACAGCGCCTGTTGACTCGCACCACTGAGTGTTACTCGGACATTAAGAACTGGATGACACACAATAGACTTCAGCTTAATGACGGCAAAACAGAAGCTATCCTCATTGGCACCCGTCAGAAACTTTCTCAGCTGCCTCCTCTTTCTCTCCCATTATGTAACACATCAGTCCCAATTTCTGATTCAGCTAAAAACCTTGGTGTCTGCATTGACTCTACCCTCTCCATGAACAACTTTGTTTCTCAAACTGCCAGATCCTGCTACTATCATCTCCATCGTATAAGGCTGATCAGGAAGTATCTCTCTGTCGAAACAACTGCAAAACTCGTTCTCTCCTTCATAATGTCTCGCATTGACTATTGCAATTCACTCCTGTCTGGTCTTCCTGCCTCCACCATTCACATCCTACAGCGCATTCAAAACAATGCTGCACGCCTTGTACTCAAAAAGAAAAAAGCTGACCACATATCTCCTCTCCTGGCACAACTTCACTGGCTCCCTGTATCAAAGCGCATACAGTACAAACTAGACACCATGTGCTACAAAAGCCTCAATAACGCAGCCCCCGATTACCTGTCAAGCCTACTTGAGATCTATCTTCCCTCACGTACCCTCCGCTGTGCCTCCGATCCTCTGACTTTTCGCTTTCCACGCACTAAGCTCAATACCTATGGTCCACGAGCCTTCTCTGTTTCTGGTCCACTCTCCTGGAACAAACTTCCTCTCTCAGTCCGTCAGCAACCTACTTTTGTCTCCTTCAAGTCCGCTCTCAAAACTCACCTTTTCTCCTCCGCATAAAATCCTAACCTCACTCCCCCTCTGCAGCCTGTCTCCGCTCGGAGGGAATCACCTGGTTATAATATATAATTGTATATGCTATGCTCTCTATAATTTTCCATTGGTTTTATTCTTGCTTTTATTGCTTTTATTCTTTCTCCCCATTTATAGCCATGCTGTGTGTGTGTGTGTGTGTGTGTGTGTAGTGTGTGTGTGTGTGTGTGTGTGTGTGTGTGTGTGTGCGTGTGTGTGCGTGCGTGCGTGCGTGCTTGCGTGTGTGTCTGCTTCAGCGCTTAGATTTGATTTTATCAAGATTTTGCGCTATATAAATATTGTAATTATTATTATTATTATTATTATTATTATTATTATTATTATTATTATTAAGTTAAAACAACCTGTGAACAGGACAGATTTTAATGTTGCCGGCGGGATGGAACTCCAGATCACATCCTGAATCAACGGCTCTGTCAAAACAACAAACAAGCCCGAGCAAAAAAACAAAAAACAAAAAAAAACAGAGTAACTTCAGTTTTAGTAAGCAAATTAGTTGAACCCACAAACACTTCCGTTAATAACATGGCGCCCTAAGGGCCTAACAACTGCAACAACAACAGCAACAACAAAACACACTGAATTGCACGCCTACCAAACACGCAGTATACAGATTGTGCAGCAGCACACCACTACACAGTATGGACAAAACATTGTACAGCAGTACACCACTACACAGTACAGACAAAACATTGTACAGCAGTACACCACTACACAGTACTGACAAAACATTGTACAGCAGTACACCACTACACAGTATGGACAAAACATTGTACAGCAGTACACCACTACACAGTTGGACAAAACATTGTACAGCAGTACACCACTACCAGTATGGACAAAACATTGTACAGCAGTACACCACTACTCAGTTGGACAAAACATTGTACAGCAGTACACCACTACACAGTATGGACAAAACATTGTGCAGCAGTACACCACTACACAGTATGGACAAAACATTGTACAGCAGTACACCACTACACAGTATGGACATAACATTGTACAGCAGCACACACTACACAGTGTGGACAAAACATTGTACAGCACACCACTACCAGTATGGACAAAACATTGTACAGCAGTACACCACTACACAGTGTGGACAAAACATTGTACAGCACACCACTACACAGTATGGACAAAACATTGTACAGCAGTACACCACTACACAGTATGGACAAAACATTGTACAGCACACCACTACTCAGTATGGACAAAACATTGTACAGCAGTACACCACTACACAGTGTGGACAAAACATTGTACAGCACACCACTACACAGTATGGACAAAACATTGTACAGCAGTACACCACTACACAGTATGGGCAAAACATTGTACAGCAGCACACCACTACACAGTGTGGACAAAACATTGTACAGCACACCACTACATCAGTATGGACAAAACATTGTACAGCACACACCACTACTCAGTTGGACAAAACATTGTACAGCAGCACACCACTACACAGTATGGACAAAACATTGTACAGCAGTACACCACTACACAGTGTGGACAAAACATTGTACAGCAGCACACCACTACACAGTAGTGGACAAAACATTGTACAGCAGTACACCACTACACAGTATGGACAAAACATTGTACAGCAGTACACCACTACACAGTATGGACAAAACATTGTACAGCAACACCACTACACAGTATGGACAAAACATTGTACAGCAGTACACCACTACACAGTATGGACAAAACATTGTACAGCACACACCACTACCAGTATGGACAAAACATTGTACAGCACACCACTACACAGTATGGACAAAACATTGTCAGCAGTACACCACTACACAGTATGGACAAAACATTGTACAGCAGTACACCACTACTCAGTATGGACAAAACATTGTACAGCATACACCACTACACAGTATGGACAAAACATTGTACAGAGCACACCACTACACAGTAGTGGACAAAACATTGTACAGCAGCACACCACTACACAGTTGGACAAAACATTGTACAGCAGCACACCACTACACAGTGTGGACAAAACATTGTACAGCAGACACCACTACCAGTATGGACAAAACATTGTACAGCAGCACACCACTACTCAGTGTGGACAAAACATTGTACAGCACACCACTACACAGTGTGGACATAAACATTGTACAGCAGCACACCACTACACAGTTGGACAAAACATTGTACAGCAGTACACCACTACACAGTATGGACAAAACATTGTACAGCAGACACCACTACACAGTATGGACAAAACATTGTACAGCAGTACACCACTACACAGTATGGACAAAACATTGTACAGCAGTACACCACTACACAGTGTGGACAAAACATTGTACAGCACACCACTACACAGTGTGGACAAAACATTGTACAGCAGTACACCACTACACAGTATGGACAAAACATTGTACAGCAGTACACCACTACTCAGTATGGACAAAACATTGTACAGCAGACACCACTACACAGTATGGACAAAACATTGTACAGCAGTACACCACTACACAGTGTGGACAAAACATTGTACAGCAGCACACCACTACACAGTATGGACAAAACATTGTACAGCAGCTACACCACTACTCAGTATGGACAAAACATTGTACAGCACACCACTACACAGTATGGACAAAACATTGTACAGCAGTAACCACTACACAGTATGGACAAAACATTGTACAGCACACCACTACACAGTATGGACAAAACATTGTACAGCAGTACACCACTACTACAGTATGGACAAAACATTGTACAGCAGTACACCACTACACAGTATGGACAAAACATTGTACAGCAGTCACCACTACACAGTATGGACAAAACATTGTACAGCAGTACACCACTACACGTATGGACAAAACATTGTACAGCAGTACACCACTACACAGTATGGACAAAACATTGTACAGCAGTACACCACTACCAGTATGGACAAAACATTGTACAGCAGACACCACTACACAGTGGACAAAACATTGTACAGCACACCACTACACAGTATGGACAAAACATTGTACAGCAGTACACCACTACACAGTGTGGACAAAACATTGTACAGCAGACACCACTACACAGTATGGACAAAACATTGTACAGCAGTACACCACTACACAGTATGGACAAAACATTGTACAGCAGACACCACTACACAGTATGGACAAAACATTGTACAGCAGTACACCACTACACAGTATGGACAAAACATTGTACAGCAGACACCACTACACAGTATGGACAAAACATTGTACAGCAGACACCACTACACAGTATGGACAAAACATTGTACAGCAGCACACACTACACAGTATGGACAACATTGTACAGCAACACCACACAGTATGGACAAAACATTGTAAGCATACACACTACAGTATGGACAAACATTGTACAGCAGACACCACTACCAGTTGGACAAAACATTGTACAGCAGACACCACTACACAGTTGGACAAAACATTGTACAGCACACACCCTACACAGTGGACAAAACATTGTACAGCACACCACTACCATTGGACAAAACATTGTACAGCAGCACACCACTACCAGTTGACAAAACATTGTACAACCACTACACAGTGTGGACAAACATTGTACAGCACACCACTACACAGTGGACAAACATTGTACGCACACCACTACACAGTTGGACAAAACTGTACAGCAGCACACCACACCAGTATGGACAAAACATGTACACAGACACACTACACAGTATGGACAACATTGTACAGCAACCACTACACAGTTGGACAAAACATTGTACAGCACACCACTACACAGTTGGACAAAACATTGTACAGCACACACTACACAGTATGGACAAACATTGTACAGCAGACACACTACCAGTTGGACAAAACATTGTACAGCAACCACTACACAGTATGGACAAAACATTGTACAGCAACACACTACACAGTATGGACAAACATTGTACAGCACCACCATACACAGTTGGACAAAACATTGTACAGCAGACACCACTACACAGATGGACAAAACATTGTACAGCAGTACACCACTACCAGTTGGACAAACATTGTACAGCATACACCACTACACAGTATGGACAAAACATTGTACAGCACACCACTACACAGTTGGACAAAACATTGTACAGCACACCACTACACAGTATGACAAAACATTGTAGCGTACACCACTACCAGTATGGACAAAACATTGTACAGCAGACACCACTACACAGTTGGACAAAACATTGTACAGCAGCACACCACTACACATATGGACAAAACATTGTACAGCAGTAACCACTACACAGTATGGACAAACATTGTACAGACACCACTACACAGTATGGACAAACATTGTACAGCACACCACTACCAGTATGGACAAACTTGTACAGCAACACCACTACACATATGGACAAAACATTGTACAGCATACCCACTACACAGTTGGACAAACATTGTACAGCAGTCACCACTACACGTTGGACAAACTGTACAGCAGACACCATACCGTAGGACAAAACATTGTACAGCAGACACCACTACCAGTTGGACAAAACATTGTACAGCATACACCACTACACAGTATGGACAAACATTGTACAGCAACACCACTACACAGTATGGACAAAACATTGTACAGCACCCAAACGTTGACAACATTGCGCAGTACATACGTAGGACAAATGACAGCCACACTACAATATGGACAACATTGTACAGCACACCACTACAGTTGACAAACATGTACAGCACACATCAGTATGACAAAAATTTACACACCCATACCGTGACAAACATGTACAGCACACACTAACGATGGACAAAATTGTACAACCCACCACACCGCCACACACACATCACTGACGAACATACTAAACAGTACGCCCTACATGACCAGACGACCACTAGTTGCAAACTGTGATACCTACAGGACAACTGCGCCAACATTGACAAAACATTGTACACACACTACCAGTGAAAATGTACACAACCACTACACAGTTGGACAAAACATTGTACAGCAGCACACCACTACACAGTATGGACAAAACATTGTACAGCAGTACACCACCTACACAGTAGGACAAAACATTGTACAGCAGTACACCACTACACAGTTGGACAAAACATTGTACAGCACACCACTACACAGTATGGACAAAACATTGTACAGCAGACACACTACACGTTGGACAACATTGTACAGACACCACTACACAGTTGGACAAAACATTGTACGCACACCACTACCAGTATGGACAAAACATTGTACAGCAACCCACTACTCAGTATGGACAAAACATTGTACAGCAGTACACCACTACACAGTTGGACAAAATTGTACACAGTACACCACTACCAGTATGGACAAAACATTGTACAGCAGCACACCACTACCAGTTGGACAAAACATTGTACAGCAGCACACCACTACTCAGTTGGACAAAACATTGTACAGCACACCACTACACAGTATGACAAAAACATGTACACAGTACACCACTAACCAGTTGGACAAAACATTGTACAGCACACCACTACACAGTATGGACAACACATTGTACAGAGTACACCACTACCATAGGACAAAACATTGTACAGACACCATACACAGTATGGACAAAACATTGTAAGCAGTACACCACTACACAGTATGGACAAAACATTGTACAGCACACCACTACAGTAGGACAAACATTGACAGCAGACAACCACTACACAGTGGGACAAAACATTGTACAGCAGTACACCACTACACAGTATGGACAAAACATTGTACAGCAGTACACCACTACACAGTATGGACAAAACATTGTACAGCACACCACTACACTGTATGGACAAAACATTGTACAGCGTACACCACTACACAGTATGGACAAAACATTGTACAGCACACACCATACACAGTATGGACAAAACATTGTACAGCAGTACACCACTACACAGTGGACAAAACATTGTACAGCACACCACTACACAGTTGGACAAAACATTGTACAGCAGTACACCACTACACAGTTGGACAAAACATTGTACAGCAGTACACCACTACACAGTATGGACAAAACATTGTACAGCAACACCACTACATCAGTATGGACAAAACATTGTACAGCAACACCACTACTCAGTATGGACAAAACATTGTACAGCACACCACTACACAGTATGGACAAAACATTGTACAGCACACCACTACTAAAGTATGGACAAAACATTGTACAGCAGACACCACTACACAGTATGGACAAAACATTGTACAGCAGTACACCACTACACAGTGTGGACAAAACATTGTACAGCAGCACACCACTACTCAGTATGGACAAAACATTGTACAGCAGCACACCACTACCAGTATGGACAAAACATTGTACAGCACACCACTACACAGTATGGACAAAACATTGTACAGCACACCACTACACAGTGATGGACAAAACATTGTACAGCACACCACTACTCAGTATGGACAAAACATTGTACAGCACACCACTACTCAGTATGGACAAAACATTGTACAGCAGCACACCACTACACAGTATGGGACAAAACATTGTACAGCAGTACACCACTACACAGTATGGACAAAACATTGTACAGCAGTACACCACTACACAGTATGGACAAAACATTGTACAGCAGTACACCACTACACAGTTGGACAAAACATTGTACAGCAGTACACCACTACACAGTATGGACAATAACATTGTACAGCAGTACACCACTACACAGTGTGGACAAAACATTGTACAGCACACCACTACACAGTGTGGACAAAACATTGTACAGCAGTACACCACTACTCAGTTGGACAAAACATTGTACAGCATACACCACTACACAGTATGGACAAAACATTGTACAGCAGCACACCACTACACAGTATGGACAAAACATTGTACAGCAGTACACCACTACACAGTATGGACAAAACATTGTACAGCAGTACACCACTACTCAGT
Source organism: Monoplex corrugatus (assembly GCA_030674185.1). Lineage (NCBI taxonomy): Eukaryota > Metazoa > Mollusca > Gastropoda > Littorinimorpha > Ranellidae > Monoplex > Monoplex corrugatus. Next base: position 61,761,563 of record JAPXFY010000025.1, read on the forward strand.
GTGGACAAAACATTGTACAGCAGTACACCACTACTCAGTGTGGACAAAGCATTGTGCATAGGACTACACACATTCTACAAAACTCGAAACCCAAACTACACCTGACGGCTTGCTAAACAAAGGAGATCACTCAGTGTATAAAACATGGCATCGCTACAGGTTCGAGAGTTCTGTACCTTGCACCGATAATCGTGATCTAAAACACCTACTACAAGGCAATACTGAATCAGTAACTGAAAAATATTCTTTCGAGGTTTCAAACACAGAGTTACCTTTATGTTTTCCTCTAGTGGTTTACGTTCCTGAGCATGGATTTAGTACTGACTCGGTCTGGTGTCCAAGATCATAAATGAACTTCCGTCGTTTCGCGTCATTTCTACAACGAACATATCAAATTCCAGGAAGCGAAACTTCAGTGCACAAAACAGTGCATCAACCTTTCCCTTCGGTCAGAATTACTGAGTAAACCATTTTGGTAAATAGGCACCATGATTACCGATTAATGAATAAAAGCATAGTGGTCACTTACCTGGGGACGTTTAAATAGCAATACCTGTAATATCAACGACAGCCACTGACAAGAATTTGTTTCGTAGATAGGTTATCGCTCTCTCTGTAGTCTAATGATTCACTGCAGGTGACACGATAGACTGCACACGCCTGTGTGCGAGCGTTGAGGCTGTGACATTATTGTAAATAATGCTTAGAGTTGCGTCCCGTGATTTATGATTAATATGCAGATCGAAATGATTGGTCGGAAGAAGATACTACAATGATGGCTGCCTGACTGTTATACAATACTGCTTAAATAAATGTGTTCAGAATTCTACAATATTGTGTTTACCTTCAGTATATATTGACTCGAAAGGCACAAGATTTAACATGGCGTCATTGTGGGATCGTTTACCAGCATAAGACGTGAACAAGAGCTAAGAAAGAAGCTATTCATGCGACGGTAAACGAACATTAGATTGGTTGCTAAGGAAAACAACCATATCGGATTCCAACCGTTTGTAAACAAAGCTTGATCGTAGAAACACGATGTCAGACGAAGAAGGAGATCATCAAAGAACACAAGCATTACCCAGACGAAAACCAAGAACAGTGAATGTTCCTCCACCTTCAAAGGTTTGCATTAGTAATGGCATTCAGGAATGGAAACGTTTCAAAAGAGGATGGAACAACTACGAAATAGCCAGCAGCTTGAAAGATGAGATGTGCGGTGTTCCTTGCCTGCATTGGAGAGGAGGCAACAGAGCTACTAGAAGGATTTTCGTTCAAGGAAGGAGAAAAAGAAGACAACAGTAATGACGTTATCAAGAAGTTTGAAGAATGTTTCATTGGTGAAAGAAATGAAGTGTATGAGGCTTACGTCTTCAACCAAAAAGTACAAGACAGTTCAGAAAGTGTGGACACATTCGTGACAGAACTAAGAAAATTGGCCAAATCTTGTAACTTTGGGGACCAAGAAGAAAGAATGATAAGAGACAGAATTGTGGTGGGCATTGCTGATGATGTTGTCAGAGCTAAGTTGCTTGAAGTCAAAGGGATCACTCTTGAGAAAACCATAGACATATGCAAAGCACATGAAAAAGCAAAAGCACAAGCACAAAGCATGAATGTTTCAGATGAAAAAATCCACAAAATCAGAAAATCTAAACACAAGAAGCATGAAAAGCACGCTGAAAAAGAAAACCAAGAAATCAAATGCACCAGATGTGGATACACACACTTGAAAAAGAAATGTCCTGCATATGGCAAGAAATGCTCAAACTGTTCAAAGTTTAATCATTTCTAAAAATGCTGCAAAACAAAAAAGAAAAGAGTACACAGCATGCATGATGACAGTTCAGGTACTGACAATCAAAGTGATAATAACATTGATTCAGACACAGATTCAGAAAATGAAATCAGTGAGATCACAGTCAGAATAGTAACCAAACCAAAGGCAAAAATTGAAGGGAAAGAATTGTTGATCACAGCAGATATACAAAATCAAAGCATCAAATTTAAAGTTGACACAGGTGCTCAGGCAAACATACTTCCACTACACACATACCAAATGTTAGACCCAAAACGTGCTCTCAAGAAAACAAAGACAAAATTGATCAGTTACACTTAAGACTGTTGGAACATGCAAATTTGAAGTGATGGGCAAAGAATTGAAATTCTTCGTTGTGCAGACCATCACTGAATCAGCATCCAATCATTGGTCTGGAAGCCACAGAGAAACTTAGCATCATTCAGATCCTAGGTGTTGACGATGACAAGATATATACAAAATACCCAGAAATGCATTGGCAAAGCACATCACATTGAATTTGACCCAACAGTGAAACCTGTCATTCAGCCTTTGAGAAAAGTTCCTTTTGCACTCAAAGGCAGGATCAAAGAAGAACTTGACCGAATGGAGAAACTGGGAGTCATAGAAAAACAAGACGGACCGACAGACTGGGTCAGCAGCATGGTGGTAGTGGAAAAGCCAGACAAGTCATTGAGAATTTGCATGGATCCCAAGGACCTTAACAGAGCCTTCAAGAGAGAGCATTTTGCCATGCCGACTGTTGAAGAAGTTACAGTACAGTTAGACGGGGCTGAATTCTTCACAAAACTAGATGCACAAAATGGTTTTTGGCAAATACCACTTGATGAAGAAAGCTCAAAGCTCTGCTGCATGCAAACACCATTTGGCAGATACGTCTTCAAGAGACTACCAATGGGTCTATCAAGTTCCAGTGAAGTTTTCCACAGAACCATCAAAGAAATGTTCAGTGACATTCCCAGAGTGGAAAACTGGATTGATGACATCCTGTTATCAGGACGCACACAAGAAGAACATGATGAGGTTTTGGCTGCAACACTGAACAGGGCAAAAGAAAAAAATCTAACACTCAAGAAAAAGAAGTGCGAGTTTTCACAAAAAGAAATAAAATACATTGGTCATGTCATCAGCAAAGAAGGCATCAGACCTGATCCATAAAAGATAGAGGCAATACAAAAAATGCCAGCTCCAAAGAGCAAAAATGACCTCTAGAGATACATGGGAATGGTCAACTACCTTGGTTAAGTTTTGTCCCAGAATGGCTGACTACACTGCACCTTTGCGTACACTGCTGCAGAACAAAGTAGACTGGCATTGGAACCATGAGCAAGAAGAAGCTTTCAAGAAAACAAAAGAAATGCTGACAAAAGCACCCATTCTTGCACATTTCAACACAAAGAAGCCAGTGAAAATTACAGCAGATGCATCTTCAGTAGGACTAGGATGTGCACTCCTGCAAAATGAGAAGCCAGTGGCATATGCATCAAGGTCACTCACAGAAGCAGAACAAAGATATGCACAAATAGAAAAAGAAACACTAGCAATTGTTTTTGCCTGTGAGAAATTCTACCAATACATCTATGGCAAACAATGCTCGGTGGAAACAGACCACAAGCCCATTGAGAGCATCTGGAAGAAACCTCTCAACAGATGTCCTCCCAGGATACAAAGGCTTATGCTGAGACTGCAGAGATATGATCTGAACATCACATACAAACCTGGAAAAGAAATGTATGTTGCAGACACACTGTCCAGAGCAACAACAATGGAAGCACAGTCACAGTCTCAAACGAACAAAACACAAAAAGAAGAGGAGATTCTTAGAATCCATGTGAACAATATCCTGGAAAACATGAGCATAGAAGAACAAAAGAGAGAAAAAATGAGAAAATAACAGAAAATGACAAAGAATTGAAACTACTCAAGGAACAAATCCGAAAAGGATGGCCTGCAAACAAAGACAAAGTACCAACAGAGATCAGACAATATTTTCAATACAATGATGAACTTAGTATCATAGATGATCTTGTTTTCAAGGCAGACAGAGTGGTGATTCCCAAATCAATGCAGTCTGAAATGCTGCAAAGGAATCATGAAGGTCATCAAGGTATAGAAAAGTGCAAAAACAGAGCTAGAAAACTAATGTTCTGACCAGGCACGAACCAACACATTGAAAATATGGTTAAGTCTTGCCACATTTGCACAAAATACAGGAACAAGCAACAAAAAGAGCCACTGCTTAGTCACGAAGTACCGCAGAAACCATGGCAGAAAGTAGGAACAGATTTGTTCAAATGGGAAGACCATGATTATGTGCTTGTGGCAGATTATTACTCAAAGTTCATAGAATTTAATCTGCTACCTGATACCAAAAGCACCACAGTGATCACATATATCATGTCCATTTTCAGCAGACATGGTATACCAGAAGAAGTGGTATCTGATAATGGACCACAGTATACAAGCAAAGAATTTGCCAAGTTTGCAGAAAAATGGGAATTTAAACACACAATGGCAAGCCCAAGGTACCCACAGTCAAATGGATTTGCAGAACGGATGGTACAAACACTAAAAATGTTGCTGCAAAAAGCCAGAGACAGTGGAGATGATACATACTTGGCTGTACTGAACTACAGATCAACCCCCTTGAGCAGCACACTCCCATCTCCTGCAGAAATACTCATGAACAGAACACTCAGAACAAGACTCAACACACCAGCAAAGAAAAATCAGAAAAAGAAAAACTCCAAAATCAGACAAGAGCTAAAAGAAAAGCAAAAGAAACAAAAACAACATTTTGACAAAGGAACAAAAGAACTTCCCAGACTCCAATCCAATGACAAAATATTTGTGAATGTCAATGATGAATGGATCCCAGGGACAGTTCTTAGAGCAACAAAATTTCCAAGATCTTATTACATTCAAACAGAAAGTGGCACAGTGAGGAGAAACAGAAGAGATCTGATGAAAGTTGAACAAAACAGGAAAACAAACAATGACAGAAACAAGAAAAACAAAAGGCCACACCCACAACACAAAAATAACTGTAGCAATCAACAACAGCACACACACATGGAACAAACTGACAGTGACACTGATAGTGAAAATGAAACTTATATGCAAACAAAAGACAAGAAGGATAAAGCAAAGAAACCAAAACACCCTCTCAAACAAACTCAAGCTCCAGAAAACGAAGGAATACCACAAGGAGATCACTCTAAACTCACCACAAGGAGCGGAAGAGTTGTGAAAAAAACAGAAAGAATGAATGACTACTTTCTGTAAACAGTTTTGAAACAGCCAGAGACTAATTTATTTGAACAGTTATATAATGTTATAGGTTTGTTTTGAAAGAGCTGTTTTATAAGATT
>JAPXFY010000025.1:61771755-61831755 GCA_030674185.1 Monoplex corrugatus
GCAACTTGGAGAATTGTGAGTGTTCATAGATAAACAGAAACTGAAACAGATAGATTAGCAACTCGGAGAATTTCTAGCCTTTGTTAGCCTCAGTATCTTAACTGCTCTTGGTATATGTCGCATAATCCACATCATCATCATCATGTGAATTGCTGTATGGCTTTGGCGATCATCGTAATGGCCCGCCGTACAAATCTCTTTGTCGCAGCAAGTAGGCCTATATTTCATACCCTTTTTGTCCTCACCCATTCTGCAAAACTAAAACTTTCTCCCTAGATCTACTTGGTGCTCTTTTTCCTACTGGCTTTCCTGTTGTGACTAGATGCTCAAATTTCTCTTGCCTCATAAAACGTCCATAAATGTTGGTCCTTTTTTTCCCCCCCAATCTTCTTCATTAATGTTCTTTTTGTGTTTGTTTCTTTCGAGACTTTCGAGACTTTTCCAAGCCTCTAAAACAAAAGTATCCACCCTCATTGCATCTGCAAAAACAAGCTATTTCCAAACCAAAATCCTGAATGCCTCTTCTTCAAAAGAACTCTTTACAACCATGAATCATCTCCTTGGCACACGAAAAGACTTACCTCTCCCAACAAAACATACAAATGAAGAACTCCCATCTGTATTCTCTAAGTATTTCACCACCAAAATACAAACTCTTCGTGACAGGCTTGACAGGACACCCTGTCAACCATGCCCACCTGACCCTTCCTTCTCTGGCATACCTCTCACTACTTTTACCCCAGTCTCACAAGAAGAAATTTTCAACACAATCAGATCCATGTCGTTCAAAACCTGCGAACTGGATCCTCTTCCAGGTTCTCTCTACTCCGATTGTCTCCCTACTCTCCTCCCATTCATCACTGACATCATCAACACTTCTTTTCAAACTGGAACTGTCCCAGATTCTTTCAAGTCTGCTATTGTTCACCCTCTCCTCAAGAAACACAATTTAGACCCAAATGAACTGAAAAATTACAGGCCTATCTCTAATCTCTCTTTCTTGTCAAAACTCCTTGAAAAAGTCGTCCTCAACCAGCTGAACTCTCACCTGTCTGCCAACAATCTCCTCAATCCTTTCCAGTCAGCCTACCGCCAGTGCCATAGCACTGAAACTGCCCTACTACACATTCTCAACAATCTCCTCCTTGCAACTGATACTGGCAAAGTCTCTCTCCTCACACTCCTTGATCTGTCTGCAGCTTTCGATACCATTGACCATGGTATTCTCCTTTCTAGACTTCATCATACTTTTGGCATCTCTGACATTGCTCTCTCCTTTTTCACTTCGTATTTATCAAACAGAAAACAAACTGTTCTCATCAATGGCACTTACTCTCAACCTGCATACCTGACCTGTGGTGTTCCACAAGGATCTGTCCTTGGCCCTGTTCTTTTCACTCTTTATACCTCCCCCCTGTCCACCATCATCAACTCCCACTCTATAAAACACCACTTCTATGCTGATGACACCCAACTTCAAGATAGTGACTCACCTGATAATATACAGCGCCTGTTGACTCGCACCACTGAGTGTTACTCGGACATTAAGAACTGGATGACACACAATAGACTTCAGCTTAATGACGACAAGACAGAAGCTATCCTCATTGGCACCCGTCAGAAACTTTCCCAGCTGCCTCCTCTTTCTCTCCCATTATGTAACACATCAGTCCCAATTTCTGATTCAGCAAAAAACCTTGGTGTCTGCATTGACTCTACCCTGTCCATGAACAACTTTGTTTCTCAAACTGCCAGATCTTGCTACTATCATCTCCATCGTATAAGCCTGATCAGGAAGTATCTCTCTGTCGAAACAACTGCAAAACTCGTTCTCTCCTTCATAATGTCTCGCATTGACTATTGCAATTCACTCCTGTCTGGTCTTCCTGCCTCCACCATTCACATCCTACAGCGCATTCAAAACAATGCTGTACGCCTTGTACTCAAAAAGAAAAAAGCTGACCACATATCTCCTCTCCTGGCACAACTTCACTGGCTCCCTGTATCAAAGCGCATACAGTACAAACTAGACACCATGTGCTACAAAAGCCTCAATAACGCAGCCCCCGATTACCTGTCAAGCCTACTTGAGATCTATGTTCCCTCACGTACCCTCCGCTCTGCCTCCGATCCTCTGACTTTTCGCTTTCCACGCACTAAGCTCAATACCTATGGTCCACGAGCCTTCTCTGTTTCTGGTCCACTCTCCTGGAACAAACTTCCTCTCTCAGTCCGTCAGCAACCTACTTTTGCCTCCTTCAAGTCCGCTCTCAAAACTCACCTTTTTTCCTCTGCATAAAATCCTAACCTCACTCAACCCCCCTCTGCAGCCTGTCTCCGCTCGGAGGGGAATCACTTTGTTTTAATATATAATTGTATATGATGTGCTCTCTGTGGTTTTCCATTGGTTTTATTCTTGCTTTTATTGCTTTTATTCTTTTTCTCCCCATTTGTGGCCATGCATGTGTGTGTGTGTGTGTGGTGTGTGTGTGTGTGTGTGTGTGTGTGTGTGTGTGTGTGTGTGTGTGCGTGCGTGCGTGCGTGCGTGTGTGCGTGTGTGTCTTTTCGGCGCTTGGATTTGATTTTGTCGAGATTTGCGCTATATAAATATTGTAATTATTATGTATGCATGTGCGTACGTATGTATGTATGTATGTATGTATGTATGTATGTATACGCTTAGATTTATGTATGTATGTGTGTATGCATGTATACGCTCAGCTTAGATTTATGTATGTGGGTGTGTGGGCGTGTGTGTATGCGTGTATACGCTCATATGTATGTAGGTATGTATGCATGTCTACGCTCAGCGCTTAGATTTGATTTTGTCAAGATTTTGCGCTATATAAATAAAATATATTATTATTATTATTATTTCTTTTCTTTGCTGTCCATGCAACATTCTCGTTTGAAACCACATTTCAGCTGCTTCAATCATGTTCTGACTTTGCTCGTTTATTTTCCAGGCCTGACATCGATATAACAGTATTGGTTTTATATAACACTGAAAAACTCTTCCTGATGTCAGTTGACAAGCATTTGTGGGTAAAAATACTTTTGATGAGATGACTGTGTCCAGATATTTGAACTGTCAAACTTGTCTCGGCGTTGTGCCATTTCTTAATATTTTACATGAGGGGATTTCTTGTTTTATTGATTAGCATGACTTCAGTCTTATTACTGTTTAGCCCCTGCCCTTTATTTCTGCTTTCTGTTTCTATTATATTCACAAGATTTTGTAGGTCTTTTTCATTTTCTGCAGTTAGAATGGTGGCATCTGTATAATGAAAACTGTTTTAAAACATTTTTCCTCCAACTTTTATCCCAGGGCATTCTTCAAGGTTTTGCACAATGTTTTTCGTTACAAAGTGAGAACACATCTAGTGATAGAATAATAATAATAATAATAATTACAATATTTATATAGCGCAAAATCTTGATAAAATTAAATCTAAGCGTGTGTAATCCCTCTTTTGATATTTTGAAAAGAACTTGTATCATTTTCTACTCTCATTGCTGCTGTTTGTTCCCGATACATATTTCTTATTATTCTTAGATCTTTTCTGTCAATATTGAGTTTTTCCGATTGGTTGATCAATTCTTCATATCATGCTCGATCAAAAGCCTCAGTGTAATCAACAAAACACAAATCTGTATTTAACTCATTTGATCTTCCTACGAGAGTTCTTGGGATGTATATGGCATTTACCGTCCCTTTCCCTTCAACAAATCCAAATTGTTCTTCTGCTATTTCTGGTTGATTCTGTTGCATGTCTTCATCATGATTATTCTTACTAAAATTTTTGTCACATGACTCATCAAGTTTACTGCACAATAGAGTTCGCATTCCATAGCCCCTGCATTCTTTGGAAGTGCAATGAAAATTGACTGACTTATCTGTAGGGATTTTTTTGGCGTCATAAATTTAATTTACGATGACTGTTATTTTGTTAATACCAAATTCATTTCTAAATCCTTATCAGGATGTAATCAATTTGATTTCTTGTGCTGTTGGCTGGACTCATCCATGTTCATTTTCGTCTGTTAGGTTGTTCAATAACCTCAATGAAAGTAGAAAATAAAGCTCTTTTTAAAATATCAAGAGAGGAGTCAGACATGGATGTGTTCTGTCACTAGAGTTGTTTTCACTTTGTAGCGAAACCTTGACAAGAAACGTCCTTATATAACTTTGTTATAAAACCCACATTGAGACATTGATACATGTGATCTCATTCAGTGCATGATATTTTCTTTTTGCATTTCCTTTGACAGTTTCTATAGTTTTTCCATTTTTGTTTTGTGGCCTGTTGGCATAGAGTTTTGGTTTGGTTTGGTTTGGCTTTTGTTTGTTTTGTGGCCTGTTGGCATAGGGTTTGTTGGTTTGGTTTGGTTTGGTTTGGTTTGGTTTGGTTTGGTTTGGTTTGGTTTGGTTTGGTTTGGTTTGGCTTTTGTTTGTTTTGTTTTTGTGATGCAAGAGTCTTAAGTTTCAAAAACTGAAAAATTTTTGGAATCACTATAAAAAAAACCCAGCAGCCTCATGAAACCAAAGAAAACATCTTCAAAATTTGTGTATGTGAACTTTTATGATACATGTTGGTGGTGTCCTTGTCTGTTGTCTTTTCTAACTTTTCCCAGTTGGCTTTTTTAAAAATGAATTGAATTGTCATTCATCGTTTTCTGGGTTTTTGTTTTATTATATCATGGTCCGACAGGCCTAGAACTTGTTTTGACTCTTTGTCAGTGTGGGTTTTTGTTTTATTATATCATGGTCCGACAGGCCTAGAACTTGTTTTGACTCTTTGTCAGTGTGGGTTGGATGTCAATACAACATGTTCGCAGTTGTTTCAGCATGAACTTGTGTTGTTGTAGCACCTTAGACAAAAACTGAGGATCCTTTTTGCTACTGGATCCCACGAGCCCCCTACCCTCTCCCCAACAACTACAATTAGAGGACGAAATGCTGCTGCACACAATGATACTATTCATTTAAGATCACACCTTGGTTTCATAAACGATAAATAGGCATTATGTCGGCTGAAGCATTTTCATACTGACAGAGCTCTAGGCATTCCCACAGGGGAATTTATGGACTTTTGATGTCCTGCCTCATCGGTACATTCACATGTGTAATTTAGTACAGGTTGCACTAGCCTGCCTTACACTGAATCAAGGTGTGAGCATCTATTACCTTTTCTTACTTCAGATAAATCAACCCTTCACTTTGGAGGCCTCGTTTGTGTAGAAGCTGAGCTTCAGCCTTCCAGTGTGACTTGGGGGTCTTTCTCTTTTCTGCTGGGAGGTTCACAAGAGAGAAGAGGAACTACCTTGCTGCGAAATCCATACAGAGTGCTGCCCTGTCATTTCAATGCCAGAGCCACGTCCACGGTGGTGGTAGTTTTCCTCTTGGCATGCTCCATGCAAGACTTTGAGTGCAACAAGGACAATCCCCATAGAACGGGTCAGAGATATAACATCAGCACAACGCAGCAGGTGACAAATGGCGCACTGTAAGGCCAAGGATGTTATCCTGCAGAATTTCTTTTTCTTTTTTGGAGCCCTTCTTTCTCAGAGCTATTTCTCCCTTTGCTGTGTCCATACATGTGTGTAGCTGACTACCAATCCAGTGGACAGTCTGCATGGATCCAGACAGTCTTTGTGCATGTGACCCAAGTCTACTCAGCTGTAAATAGGTACCTGATATGTTCAGATGTCCTCGAATTGCTGGCACTGAGGAAAGCTAAGCCACCATTTCCCCTACAAAATGGGAGAACTGTAATCATTTTTGTCGTCAGTAACATGCTGAAACATATTGATTTTATGCATTTGAACATACAAACACACACACCCTTTTTCACACACACAAGCTTGAATCATTTTCACACACACACAAGCTTGAATCATTTTCACACCACACACAACTGAACATTTCACACACACAAAGCTTGAATCATTTTCACACAAACAACAAGCTTGAATCATTTTCACACAACACACAAGCTTGAATCATTTTCACACACACACACAAGCTTGAATCATTTTCACACACACACACACAAAGCTTGAATCATTTCACACACACACAAGCTTGAATCATTTCACACACACACACAGCAATCACACCACACACAAGCTTGAATAAATTTCACACACACACACGACAAAAACAAGCTTGAATCATTTTCACACACACACACAAGCTTGAATCATTTTCACACACACACACAAGCTTGAATCATTTTCACTCACACACACAAGCTTGAATCATTTTCAACACACAACAAATCACACACACAAGCTTGAATCATTTTCACACACACACAAGCTTGAATCACAAAGTCAAGGAATGCACAGTTCACAAGATTTAATGTTTATGTTAACAGCCACATTTTTCACATGCACTGTTTTCAACAAAAGCCACTTCCACTGACTTAACCACTCTACACATATAGTACATTATCTTTTGCTGCCTTTGTTCTTTTTGTCAACTGATTTTACTTCTAGTAAGTGATTTCAAACTTCTGAAATAATAAATGTTATAAAGAAAAAAAAATACTGTACCACTGTACAACACATAAGTGAATGTTCATTTCTGTTTTTCTTGTGTGCATCTCAGTGTGTGTTTGAAGAATGTGCTGGTGTTCATGTGTGTGTCTGTGTGTACATGCATGCATACATATGTACACTATATTAACTAACAAGAACATGTCACATTACACATTAGAACATAAAAGCCCTGTGACAGATTTAAAAAAAAAAAAAAAGAATGAAAAGAAAGAAAACCTGACTTTAATGCCACACAACTTCCCCCCTACTCCACTCCCCCCCCCCCCCCCCCCCCCAACATTATCTTCACACATTTTCATAGAGTAGTACATTATGTACAACTGACTGTAATTTTCAGACTCTTAAGATATTTTCCTCTTATTTGTGGATAAAATTAGTAAAGTACTGATGGGGCTTTCCTCCTCATTACCATCATGTGCCCATATCAATCTATCCTTTGTCACTGCAAGTACTTCTCCCACCCTGTCTGTCTTTATCCTTTCCTAGGGCTTCCCTAGTTCATGTGATAAAACAGCAGAGGACTTCTTAACCCTTTGACTCCCGCACCCTGTCCACCAGTATCCTGCATTGCCAACCATGCTAGCAAAGCAAAAACTTAACCCTTTGACTCCTGCACCCTGTCCACCAGCATCCTGCATTGCCAACCATGCTAGCAAAGCAAAACTTAATCCTCTGACTCCACGCCTGTCCACCACATCCTGCATTGCCAACCATGCTAGCAAAGCAAAAACTTAACCACTTGATTCCCTCACCATATACACCAGCTTCCTGCAGGAAGCTAGAGGATAGGGTGAGGGAATCAAAGGGTTAAACATACTGCAGTTGGTGGATATGGTGTGGGAGTTAAAGGTTAAATGAAATGAAAGACAGAACACTCTAAAAGGGTCACCTATGCTGTTCTCCAACACTGTTTTTTTTTTTCTCTCTTTCTTTTAGAGGATTGTCTCCCTCAAAATGTCCGTTTCGTTTTGTTATTCATTCCAGGCAGTTCATTCTGTCAAATAAAATGTTTTACGTTTTTGTCTTTCTGTTTGTTCCTGCCACGACATGGGAGACAATCCTACTTTATCTCAACTGCAATCTAACACTGTAATCAGCGTTTACTTTACTTACAACATGCACTCAGGGTGATGGAGCTAATTCAACAAGTAAATTGTGGATCATTTTTCCCTGGCCGCCTTAACATTCATAACTTGATGTACATATGCAAAAATAACCTATAGACTGTCACTATGCATATGCAAAAATAACCTATACAATGCATATGCAAAAACAGGGCTCATTAATCTTTTCTATTTGATGAAATGTGTAGGCCTATATTTAAAGTTGCTGAGTCATGAGTACCTCAGTTCATGGAAAATCAGAATTCAACATAGCTGAAGTTCTATAATTTGTATGCCTATGCAAGAGAAAATATTCAAAAAAATTAAAACAATTCCAGGTCAGGTGGAAACTCCCAGCAGCTCAAAACTAGGGCCACTGAATTATCTGGATATCGCACGTATCAACAAATGAAACATAAAACACTGAACACACAAGTAAGATATGGCCTCAAGACATACAAGATTTACACACAGGCTAAGGTATTTTGCCAGACTTTTCTTCTGATTACATTACACAGTATCTGTGAAATCATCTGAGTACTATGATGCTGTCTTCAACATGCCAACCTAAAACAGAAATGAATGTCTCTCTCTACTGCATGCTTTCCCTGATCCCCCCCCCCCCCTCTCTCTCTCTCTCTTTCTCTCTCTCTCTTCTTTCTTTCCTATCAAAATGTTTGTAAAACATGGGTGCTCTCCTCGCAGGGGAGCGTGAATTTTTTTTTTTTTTTTCCTGCGCATAATTTTAATTTTTACTCATGGAAGAGGATTTTTCAAAACAATTTTTGTCAGCGACAAAGGACAAGGACCATGACCAGCACCCAAGGCCCAGTGTAAGCAGGAGCAAATCACTGTTCCACTGAAGAATATCATCCAGGCATACTTGCTTATCTCAGACCCAAAAAAGTAGCACACCACTGTATATCATCCAGACATTCTCGCTTATCATCTCATCCAAAAGAGTACCTCATTGTTCAGCACTCAAAGATCAGTGTTGACCTGAGAAATTCTATGTTCAGTAAAAAAGTAGCTATAATAGTATAATTCGGGTTCAGTAAAAAAAGTAGCTATAAACGTATTATTCAGGAATCACACCCTCGGTGGGTGTTTTGAACTTCCAGCTTCCCATCCACGCAGTCCTAGCAATCATGAAGAAAAGGGTACCTGACCTATTTAGGGTTTGGAAGATCAAGCAGCATGGTAAAGGAGATGGAACTGCACACATAACGTTGGCCATAAGAAAAGATGAGATCTTTACCAACTTCTCCTCTTCAGGGTTACTGCAGAACTATCCTTTCTTTTTAGCCTAATTGCAAAGCTACTTCAGTGCTGCAGCTCGGAAATCTATGCTAACTTGCTTAATTTGTAGTATTCTAATGACATGTTCAGATTTATGACTTTGAGAATACCCAATGGAAACGATCACATGATAATTACACACTTAAAAATTGAATATGCATGCATCCATAATACGCCAAGAAGCACACACACACACACACACACACACACACACACACTCTCTCTCTCTCTCTTTCTCCCTCCCTCTCTCTCTCTCTCTCTCACACAGTCACACACACACATACACACACACACACACACACACACACACCTCTCTCTCTCTCTCTCTCTCTCTCACTCACACACACACACACAGAGTATAAATACACATGCTTGCATATACACACACATACACATGCACATACATACACACATGTATGCACGTACAGGTATACACATTCACACATATACACACCCAAACACACACGTGCCACACATTGATCTTTCTGAAAGGAAAACAGAGAATTTAGAGAAACAAACACACACACATTCAGGTAAAATCCCATCTACAGCAAACCAAAATCAAAACAACCCACTTGAAATAAAAGCCCCTCCCTACTTGTAATAAACTAAGCTTCAAATCAATCTCATTTTAAAGCAAATCCTTGCCATCATTTCTATTTATACAGTCTGAGAGAAAACAGTAATATCGTTAAGCTGAAACATGTCAGTAATCATTTGAAAGCTAACACGGAGGAAGCGGCAAGTTTTGAATTTTGTGTCGCTATTTCAAACACACACATAAAAATAAAAACTTTTAACACTATTCTCCTGCTTTCTCTCTCACGGCATATTACCACACACATTAACCCTTTCACTCCCGCATCCTGCATTGCCAACCATGTTAGCAAAGCAAAAACTTAACCCTTTGATTCCCTCACCCTATCCACCAGCTTCCTGCAGGAAGCTGGATAGGGTGAGGGAATCAAAGGGTTAAGTTTTTGTAGTTGGTAGATAGGGTGCGGGAGTCAAAGGGTTAAAATCATAAAACTCAGTTACATCATGTACCGCACATCTATCAAACTGATAAAGCCCCCCCCCCCCTCTCTCTCTCTCTCTCTCTCACACACACACATTGCCAGTTTTGTGACTCAGTACACAGAGCTGTGGACTCAAGATCTAATGTCTTGAGTTCAATCCTAGCCCACAACATAAATACTGGCCTGTTCACTGCCCATCTTAATGCTAAAGTCATTCTACCGATACAAAAGTAAAAGTATCCCTTCAGCGTAGACAGTTCTGTCCCTGTTTGCTGAAGTTCTTCATTCAACCTTGCACATCACACAGACCCAAATTAATTCATTCTTTGCTTGCAGTTGGAACATCCATGGCGGCGACTTTTCTCATTCACTTCTCTCAGGATGCTGTTTCACTCCCGGCGTGTGCCTGGCTCGACTGTTCGGGGCTGTGCTTTTGCTGCGGGAAAAACATAATAATAATAATAATAATAATTACAATATTTATATAGCGCAAAATCTTGATAAAATCAAATCTAAGCGCTGAAACACACACACGCACGCATGCACGCACACACATGCACGCACGCACACACACGCACCCATGCACGCACACACACACACACACGGCTATAAATGGGGAGAAAGAATAAAAACAATGGAAAATTATAGAGAGCATATTATAAAGGCACATTCTGACATTCTGGCACATTCTGACAACAGTAACACAAAAAGGCCCGGCTAGTACACAAGTACAGCTCCCAGATTCAAATCTGACAGAAAGATCATGCACACTTTATGTACGTAGTCTCCATCCTACCCAGCTGTGAATGGGTACCTTACCCTGTCAAGGGTTGGGGGAGGTGTTGCAGCAAAGCAGATGAATCGGATCCGCTCATATAGAAAAAAAAAAGCTTACTTGAAAGAAATCCAAAACAAGTGTGACTGCTCGCGTTCAAGCAAACAGGAACCAGAAAATCACACACACAAAATCTGAATGTGTATGTAAATTGTAATACAACTAGACAAGGCAGGTGCAAATTTTTCGTGTTTTTCTGGTTCTTACCTGAAAGAAGTGAGATGTTTACCACCTCACTCCCTATTACTTCAAGGTTAAACGAATAAACTTACTTTACCTTCTGCACGGAAAATGAAACACAAATTCTTATATAGGCCTACAACTAAACACAGAAGCATAGCACTTACCCTCCGATTCAAATGTATGATTCTGCATGGTGTGAACTGTGCTCAAGCAAAACATTGTGTATGTAGTCTCCAGTCTGTGACTGGGTATCTGACTCTTCAAAGTCAGGAATGTAAACCAGCAATGTACAGCAGATGGGCATTGCCATTGTAATGCTGGCCCCCAATAAAAGTTGTGGTCTCTGCCATCTCACTGCTCTATGACCTCGGGGCTACGGCACAACCTTAACCGTTACCTTCTTTTTAATCTAAATATACAATACAAGGTGCAGAGCCACAAAAACTTTTCCACGAATAAGTCCCTAAATCATAAATGACATTAGTCCAAAGTCCCTAAATCATAAATGACATTAGTCCAGATTCCTAAATCATAAATGACATTAGTCCAGAGTTCCTAAATCATAAATGACATTAGTCCAAAGTCCCTAAATCATAAATGACATTAGTCCAAAGTCCCTAAATCATAAATGACATTAGTCCAAAGTCCCTAAATCATAAATGACATTAGTCCAAAGTCCCTAAATCATAAATGACATTAGTCCAAAGTCCCTAAATCATAAATGACATTAGTCCAAAGCCCCTAAATCATAAATGACATTAGTCCAAGTTCCTAAATCATAAATGACATTAGTCCAGAGTTCCTAAATCATAAATGACATTAGTCCAAAGTCCCTAAATCATAAATGACATTAGTCCAAAGCCCCTAAATCATAAATGATATAAGTCCAAAGTCCCTAAATCATAAATGACATTAGTCCAAAGCCCCTAAATCATAAATGACATTAGTCCAGAGTTCCTAAATCATAAATGACATTAGTCCAGAGTTCCTAAATCATAAATGACATTAGTCCAAAGTCCCTAAATCATAAATGACATTAGTCCAAAGTCCTAAATCATAAATGATATAAGTCCAAAGTCCCTAAATCATAAATGACATTAGTCCAAAGCCCCTAAATCATAAATGACATTAGTCCAGAGTTCCTAAATCATAAATGATATTAATCCAAAGTCCCTAAATCATAAATGACATTAGTCCAGAGTTCCTAAATCATAAATGATATTGCTCCTAGGTCTCTAAATCATAAATGATATTGCTCCTAGGTCTCTAAATCATAAATGATATTGCTCCTAGGTCTCTAAATCATAAATGATATTGCTCCTAGGTCTCTAAATCATAAATGATATTGCTCCTAGGTCTCTAAATCATAAATGATATTGCTCCTAGGTCTCTAAATCATAAATGATATTGCTCCTAGGTCTCTAAATCATAAATGATATTGCTCCTAGGTCTCTAAATCATAAATGATATTGCTCCTAGGTCTCTAAATCATAAATGATATTGCTCCTAGGTCTCTAAATCATAAATGATATTGCTCCTAGGTCTCTAAATCATAAATGATATTGCTCCTAGGTCTCTAAATCATAAATGATATTGCTCCTAGGTCTCTAAATCATAAATGATATTGCTCCTAGGTCTCTAAATCATAAATGATATTGCTCCTAAGTCTCTAAATCATAAATGATATTGCTCCTAGGTCTCTAAATCATAAATGATATTGCTCCTAGGTCTCTAAATCATAAATGATATTGCTCCTAGGTCTCTAAATCATAAATGATATTGCTCCTAGGTCTCTAAATCATAAATGATATTGCTCCTAGGTCTCTAAATCATAAATGATTCTTTTCTTCTTCTTCTTTTGTCCAGCTGTCGACCAGGAATGTATTACAGTGAGATGAAGTTGGTGATGGCGGCAAGATGGCAGGCCAGGAGCAGCACCCTGCTTTGGGCGCTGAGTCTGTCTGAGACGACATCAATCTACAGCCGGTGTGTCGTCCTCTGGTTCTGAATTCTCAGTACTTGGTGTTCTAAGCTTGAAGGGCTGGCTGGTTGACTTCCATTCTTGTCAGGTGACCAAAGCCCTTTTTGCACTGGTGTGCTTGTACAGGTTGACAGGTGTAGCACCATCCATCTGTCTGGTGTGCTATGTACAGGTTGACAGGTATAGCACCATCCATCTGTCTGGTGTGCTATGTACAGGTTGACAGGTGTAGCACCATCCATCTGTCTGGTGTCACTGGTGTGCTATGTACAGGTTGACAGGTGTAGCACCATCCATCTGTCTGGTGTGCTATGTACAGGTTGACAGGTATAGCACCATCCATCTGTCTGGTGTGCTATGTACAGGTTGACAGGTGTAGCACCATCCATCTGTCTGGTGTCACTGGTGTGCTATGTACAGGTTG
This sequence comes from Monoplex corrugatus, assembly GCA_030674185.1. Taxonomy (NCBI): domain Eukaryota; kingdom Metazoa; phylum Mollusca; class Gastropoda; order Littorinimorpha; family Ranellidae; genus Monoplex; species Monoplex corrugatus. The sequence continues at coordinate 61,785,164 of JAPXFY010000025.1, forward strand.
ACAGGTGTAGCACCATCCACCTGTCTGGTGTGCTATGTACAGGTTGACAGGTGTAGCACCATCCACCTGTCTGGTGTGCTATGTACAGGTTGACAGGTGTGCCACCATCCATCTGTTCTGTGTCACTGGTGTGCTATGTACAGGTTGACAGGTGTAGCACCATCCATCTGTCTGGTGTGCTATGTACAGGTTGACAGGTGTAGCACCATCCATCTGTCTGGTGTCACTGGTGTGCTATGTACAGGTTGACAGGTGTAGCACCATCCATCTGTCTGGTGTCACTGGTGTGCTATGTACAGGTTGACAGGTGTAGCACCATCCATCTGTCTGATGTCACTGGTTTTGACCTCCCCCTTCTGGTTTTGCGACTGCTGCAGGAGACATAGTATCCCACAAGCTGCCGGTTTTGCTCCATGGCGTTGTACAGAGTCCAGTCTGACATTGAGGGCAGGAACTCCATGGCTTTGTACAGAGTCCAGTCTGACATTGAGGGCAGGAACTCCATGGCTTTGTACACAGTCCAGTCTGACACTGAGGGCAGGAACTCCATGGCTTTGTTCAGAGTCCAGTCTGACATTGAGGGCAGGAACTCCATGGCTTTGTACACAGTCCAGTCTGACACTGAGGGCAGGAACTCCATGGCTTTGTTCAGAGTCCAGTCTGACATTGAGGGCAGGAACTCCATGGCTTGTACACAGTCCAGTCTGACACTGAGGGCAGGAACTCCATGGCTTTGTTCAGAGTCCAGTCTGACATTGAGGGCAGGAACTCCATGGCTTTGTACACAGTCCAGTCTGACACTGAGGGCAGGAACTCCATGGCTTTGTAACAGGTCCAGTCTGACACTGAGGGCAGGAACTCCATGGCTTTGTACAGAGTCCAGTCTGACATTGTAGGGCAGGAACTCCATGGCTTTGTTCAGAGTCCAGTCTGACATTGAGGGCAGGAACTAAGCCGCTTGATCACTGTCCTGTTGTTTACCGAGCAGGTTTGCTTGGACTACTTAAGATCTGCTAGTTGATGACTGAGTGAGTATTGCCTCGGGAACTATCTTGTTTCTTGAGCTTCTCAGTCACTATGTCACTCCCTGAGTACTTGAACTCTGTATTTACTTGAGCAGTGTCTTGACAGTGATCAGCTAGTCACTCCCTAGTACTTGAACTCTGTAGTTTACTTGAGCAGTTGTCTTGACAGTGATCAGTAGTCACTCCTAGTACTTGAACTCTGTAGTTTACTGAGCATTGTCTTGACAGTGATCAGCTAGTCACTCCTAGTATTGAACTCTGTAGTTTACTTGAGCGTTGTCTTGACATGATCAGCTAGTCACTCCCTAAGTACTGAACTCTGTAGTTTACTTGAGCAGTCGTTCTTGACAGATAACACCCTATATGATCGTAGTTCTGAGATGTCTGACATGACACTACCTCCTAAGTACTGAACTCTGTAGTTTACTTGAGCATTGTCTTACATGATCGCAGTCACTCCTAGTATTGAACTCTGTAGTTACTTGACTGTCTTGACAGTGATCAGCTAAGTCACTCCTTAAGTACTGAACTCTGTAGTTTACTTGAGCAGTTGTCTTGACAGTGATCAGCTAAGTCACTCCTAAGTACTGAACTCTGTAGTTTACTTGAGCAGTGTCTTGACAGTGATCAGCTAAGTCACTCCTAAGTACTGAACTCTGTAGTTTACTTGAGCAGTGTTCTTGACAGTGATCAGCTAAGTCACTCCTAAGTACTGAACTCTGTAGTTTACTTGAGCAGTTGTCTTGACAGTGATCAGCTAAGTCACTCCCTAGTACTTGAACTCTGTAGTTTACTTGAGCAGTCTCTGACAGTGATCAGCTAGTCACTCCTTAAGTACTTGAACTCTGTAGTTTACTTGAGCAGTTGTCTTGACAGTGATCAGCTAAGTCACTCCTAGTACTTGAACTCTGTAGTTTACTTGAGCAGTCTGTCTTGACAGTGATCAGCTATGTCACTCCTGAGTACTTGAACTCTGTAGTTTACTTGAGCAGTTGTCTTGACAGTGATCAGCTATGTCACTCCTTAAGTACTTGAACTCTGTAGTTTACTTGAGCAGTTGTCTTGACAGTGATCAGCTAGTCACTCCTAAGTACTTGAACTCTGTAGTTTACTTGAGCAGTTGTCTTGACAGTGATCAGCTAAGTCACTCCCTAAGTACTGAACTCTGTAGTTTACTTGAGCGTTGTCTTGACAGTGATCAGCTATGTCACTCCTAAGTACTTGAACTCTGTAGTTTACTTGAGCAGTTGTCTTGACAGTGATCAGCTAAGTCACTCCCTAAGTACTTGAACTCTGTAGTTTACTTGAGCGTTGTCTTGACAGTGATCAGCTAAGTCACTCCTAAGTACCTGAACTCTGTAGTTTACTTGAGCGGTTGTCTTGACAGTGATCAGCTAAGTCACTCCCTAAGTACTGAACTCTGTAGTTTACTTGAGCAGTTGTCTTGACAGTGATCAGCTAGTCACTCCTAAGTACTGAACTCTGTAGTTTACTTGAGCAGTGTCTTGACAGTGATCAGCTAAGTCACTCCTTAAGTACTGAACTCTGTAGTTTACTTGAGCAGTTGTCTTGACAGTGATCAGCTAAGTCACTCCTAAGTACCTGAACTCTGTAGTTTACTTGAGCAGTTGTCTTGACAGTGATCAGCTAAGTCACTCCTTAAGTACTGAACTCTGTAGTTTACTTGAGCGTTGTCTTGACAGTGATCAGCTAAGTCACTCCTAAGTACTGAACTCTGTAGTTTACTTGAGCAGTTGTCTTGACAGTGATCAGCTAAGTCACTCCTTAAGTACTGAACTCTGTAGTTTACTTGAGCGTGTCTTGACAGTGATCAGCTATGTCACTCCTAAGTACTTGAACTCTGTAGTTTACTTGAGCGTTCTTGACAGTGATCAGCTAAGTCACTCCTAGTACTTGAACTCTGTAGTTTACTTGAGCGTTGTCTTGACAGTGATCAGCTAAGTCACTCCTAGTACTTGAACTCTGTAGTTTACTTGAGCGTGTTCTTGACAGTGATCAGCTATGTCACTCCTAAGTACTGAACTCTGTAGTTTACTTGAGCGGTGTCTTGACAGTGATCAGCTAGTCACTCCTAAGTACTTGAACTCTGTAGTTTACTTGAGCAGTTGTCTTGACATGATCAGCTAAGTCACTCCTTAAGTACTTGAACTCTGTAGTTACTTGAGCGGTTGTCTTGACAGTGATCACTAAGTCACTCCCTAAGTACTTGAACTCTGTAGTTTACTTGACAGTGATCAGCTAAGTCACTCCTAAGTACTTGAACTCTGTAGTTTACTTGAGCAGTTGTCTTGACAGTGATCAGCTAAGTCACTCCTTAAGTACCTGAACTCTGTAGTTTACTTGAGCGTTGTCTTGACAGTGATCAGCTAAGTCACTCCTTAAGTACTTGAACTCTGTAGTTTACTTGAGCAGTGTCTCTTGACAGTGATCAGCTATGTCACTCCTTAAGTACTTGAACTCTGTAGTTTACTTGAGCAGTTGTCTTGACAGTGATCAGCTATGTCACTCCCTAGTACTTGAACTCTGTAGTTTACTTGAGCAGTTGTCTCTAGACAGTGATCAGCTATGTCACTCCTTAAGTACTGAACTCTGTAGTTTACTTGAGCGGTTGCTTGACAGTGATCAGCTAAGTCACTCCCTGAGTACTTGAACTCTGTAGTTTACTTGAGCGGTTGTCTTGACAGTGATCAGCTAATCACTCCCTGAGTACTTGAACTCTGTAGTTTACTTGAGCAGGTTTCTTGACGTGATCAGCTATGTCACTCCCTGAGTACTTGAACTCTGTAGTTTACTTGAGCGGTTGTCTTGACAGTGATCAGCTATGTCACTCCTAAGTACCTGAACTCTGTAGTTTACTTGAGCAGTTGTCTTGACAGTGATCAGCTAAGTCACTCCCTAAGTACCTGAACTCTGTAGTTTACTTGAGCAGTTGTCTTGACAGTGATCAGCTAAGTCACTCCTTAAGTACTTGAACTCTGTAGTTTACTTGAGCAGTCGTCTTGACAGTGATCAGCTAAGTCACTCCTTAAGTACCTGAACTCTGTAGTTTACTTGAGCAGTTGTCTTGACAGTGATCAGCTAAGTCACTCCCTAAGTACCTGAACTCTGTAGTTTACTTGAGCAGTTCGTCTTGACAGTGATCAGCTAAGTCACTCCTTAAGTACTTGAACTCTGTAGTTTACTTGAGCGTTGTCTTGACAGTGATCAGCTAAGTCATCAGTCTACCTGTAGTTACTTGAACGGTCTGAAGTATCATATCATTGAGCATGACTTGTGTCTGAGCTTGAGACAGTGATCAGCTATGTCACTCCTTAAAGTATCTGAACTCTGTAGTTTACTTGAGCGGTTGCTTGACAGTGATCAGCTAAGTCACTCCCTGAGTACTTGAACTCTGTAGTTTACTTGAGCAGTTGTCTCTAGACAGTGATCAGCTAAGTCACTCCTTAAGTACTTGAACTCTGTAGTTTACTTGAGCGGTTGCTTGACAGTGATCAGCTATGTCACTCCCTAAGTACTTGAACTCTGTAGTTTACTTGAGCAGTCGTCTCTTGACAGTGATCAGCTATGTCACTCCTTAAGTACTTGAACTCTGTAGTTTACTTGAGCGGTTGTCTTGACAGTGATCAGCTATGTCACTCCCTAAGTACTTGAACTCTGTAGTTTACTTGAGCAGTCGTCTCTTGACAGTGATCAGCTAAATCACTCCCTAAGTACTTGAACTCTGTAGTTTACTTGAGCGGTTGTCTTGACAGTGATCAGCTAAGTCACTCCCTGAGTACTTGAACTCTGTAGTTTACTTGAGCAGTCGTCTCTTGACAGTGATCAGCTATGTCACTCCTTAAGTACTTGAACTCTGTAGTTTACTTGAGCGGTTGTCTTGACAGTGATCAGCTATGTCACTCCTTAAGTACCTGAACTCTGTAGTTTACTTGAGCAGATGTCTAGACAGTGATCAGCTAAGTCACTCCTTAAGTATTTGAACTCTGTAGTTTACTTGAGCGGTTGTCTTGACAGTGATCATTTAAGTCACTCCCTAAGTACTTGAACTCTGTAGTTTACTTGAGCAGTTGTCTTGACAGTGATCAGCTATGTCACTCCTTAAGTACTTGAACTCTGTAGTTTACTTGAGCAGATGTCTAGACAGTGATCAGCTAAGTCACTCCCTAAAGTATCTGAACTCTGTAGTTTACTTGAGCGGTTGTCTCTAGACAGTGATCAGCTAAATCACTCCTTAAGTACTTGAACTCTGTAGTTTACTTGAGCGGTTGTCTTGACAGTGATCAGCTAAGTCACTCCTTAACCCTTTGACTCCCGCACCCTATCAACCAACTACAAAACTTAACCCTTTGATTCCCTCACCCTATCCATCAGCTTCCTGCAGGAAGCTGGTGGATAGGGTGAGGGAATCAAAGGATTAAGTTTTTGCTTTGCTAACATGGCTGGCAATGCAGGATGCTGGTGACCAGAGTGCGGGAGTGAAAGGGTTAAGTACTTGAACTCTGTAGTTTACTTGAGCAGTTGTCTTGACAGTGATCAGCTAAGTCACTCCCTAAGTACCTGAACTCTGTAGTTTACTTGAGCAGTTGTCTTGACAGTGATCAGCTAAGTCACTCCTTAAGTACTTGAACTCTGTAGTTTACTTGAGCAGTCGTCTTGACAGTGATCAGCTAAGTCACTCCTTAAGTACCTGAACTCTGTAGTTTACTTGAGCAGTTGTCTTGACAGTGATCAGCTAAGTCACTCCCTAAGTACCTGAACTCTGTAGTTTACTTGAGCAGTCGTCTTGACAGTGATCAGCTAAGTCACTCCTTAAGTACTTGAACTCTGTAGTTTACTTGAGCAGTCGTTCCTGACAGTGATCAGCTATGTCACTCCTTAAGTACTTGAACTCTGTAGTTTACTTGAGCGGTTGTCTTGACAGTGATCAGCTAGGTCACTCCCTGAGTACTTGAACTCTGTAGTTTACTTGAGCAGTTGTCTCTAGACAGTGATCAGCTATGTCACTCCTTAAAGTATCTGAACTCTGTAGTTTACTTGAGAGGTTGCTTGACAGTGATCAGCTAAGTCACTCCCTGAGTACTTGAACTCTGTAGTTTACTTGAGCAGTTGTCTCTAGACAGTGATCAGCTAAGTCACTCCTTAAGTACTTGAACTCTGTAGTTTACTTGAGCGGTTGCTTGACAGTGATCAGCTATGTCACTCCCTAAGTACTTGAACTCTGTAGTTTACTTGAGCAGTCGTCTCTTGACAGTGATCAGCTATGTCACTCCTTAAGTACTTGAACTCTGTAGTTTACTTGAGCGGTTGTCTTGACAGTGATCAGCTATGTCACTCCCTAAGTACTTGAACTCTGTAGTTTACTTGAGCAGTCGTCTCTTGACAGTGATCAGCTAAATCACTCCCTAAGTACTTGAACTCTGTAGTTTACTTGAGCGGTTGTCTTGACAGTGATCAGCTAAGTCACTCCCTGAGTACTTGAACTCTGTAGTTTACTTGAGCAGTCGTCTCTTGACAGTGATCAGCTATGTCACTCCTTAAGTACTTGAACTCTGTAGTTTACTTGAGCGGTTGTCTTGACAGTGATCAGCTATGTCACTCCCTAAGTACCTGAACTCTGTAGTTTACTTGAGCAGATGTCTAGACAGTGATCAGCTAAGTCACTCCTTAAGTATTTGAACTCTGTAGTGTACTTGAGCGGTTGTCTTGACAGTGATCATTTAAGTCACTCCCTAAGTACTTGAACTCTGTAGTTTACTTGAGCAGTTGTCTTGACAGTGATCAGCTATGTCACTCCTTAAGTACTTGAACTCTGTAGTTTACTTGAGCAGATGTCTAGACAGTGATCAGCTAAGTCACTCCCTAAAGTATCTGAACTCTGTAGTTTACTTGAGCGGTTGTCTCTAGACAGTGATCAGCTAAATCACTCCTTAAGTACTTGAACTCTGTAGTTTACTTGAGCGGTTGTCTTGACAGTGATCAGCTAAGTCACTCCTTAACCCTTTGACTCCCGCACCCTATCTACCAACTACAAAAACTTAACCCTTTGATTCCCTCACCCTATCCATCAGCTTCCTGCAGGAAGCTGGTGGATAGGGTGAGGGAATCAAAGGATTAAGTTTTTGCTTTGCTACAGGCTGAAATGCAGGATGCTGGTGCCCAGATGCGGAGTGAAAGGGTAAGTACTTGAACTCTGTAGTTTACTTGAGCGGTTGTCTTGAAGGGATCACTAAGTCACTCTGAACTTATCTGTAGTTTACTTGAGCTGTTGTCTCTAGACAGTGATCAGCTAAGTCACTCCTTAAGTACTTGAACTCTGTAGTTTACTTGAGCGGTTGTCTCTAGACAGTGATCAGCTAAGTCACTCCTTAAGTACTTGAACTCTGTAGTTTACTTGAGCGGTTGTCTCTAGACAGTGATCAGCTAAGTCACTCCCTGAGTACTTGAACTCTGTAGTTTACTTGAGCTGTTGTCTTGACAGTGACAGGCAGCTTTACACGACTTACTTTCCGTCTTCTCTTGTTGGTTTTCATTCCACTATGTTCACTGCTACTGTTCATGCTGTCTGTCTTTGCTGCTTTTCCCTATTTTTGTTCAGAGTGCTTTCATCATAGGCATGAATGATACAATACCAAAGAAATAAGAGGGAAGCAGGGAAAATTTTTATAATATTAATCAAAGGACATAACTCTTGGGAATTATCTCCCATGTTGTACAGAACTTCTCAAATCTAACACAGTTTGCGCTACCCATTCAGCTAGCATAGAAGCAGATACAAAGTACAAAAACAGTAAGCTCAGAACACTGTTTTTGTACTTTGTATCTGCTTCTATGCAAGCTGAATGGGTAGCGCAAACTGTGTTAGATTTGAGAAGTTCTATACAACATGGGAGATAATTCTCAAGTCTAATGAATGATACAAGCCCAAAATGGTACAGTTAAAGACAGGATGTTTCATACCCCTACAGTCATAGAGAAGTGAGGTGACAGAGACCCCAACTTCTTGGTGGACTGCAAGCTGCACACACAACTTCTTCCTGAATGTAACCTGCATCCTTGCAGCCACACTGGAAAGTAGCAAGTCTACCGAACAGGCCAGAAAAACAATAAAATTCAGAGGAACTTTTTTTAACTGCCAGGCATATGGGCTTGCTTTGTCTATACCGAACACGCCAGATAAACAGTGAAACCCAAAGGAACTATATTTAACTGCCAGGCATATGGGCTTGCTTTGTCTATACCGAACAGGCCAGACAAAAATGAAACCCAAAGGAACTATATTTAACTGCCAGGCATATGGACTTGCTTTGTCTATACCGAACAGGCCAGATAAACAGTGAAACCCAAAGGAACTATATTTAACTGCCAGGCATATGGACTTGCTTTGCCTTGCTGAAACTATTCACAATTCTTTTAAACAGTCATCAATGGGCCGACGCAGAAGCCTGGTTGGCACAGAGGTAAAGCAGAGCCCATGAAACTTTTTATACATGTACCTGCTGCCTCTGATGAACCTAGCTGTCAATGGACACCTCAGGGTTTATGGCACAAGCTTTAACTCTAAAACTTAAGGACAATGCACAAGCTTTAACTCTACAACTTAAGGACAGTGCACAAGCTTTAACTCTAAAACTTAAGGACAGTGCACAAGCTTTAACTCTAAAACTTAAGGACAGCACATAAGCAAACTTTAACTCTAAAACTAAGGACAAATGCAACAAAGGACTTTTAACTCTAAAACTTAAAGACAGGAAACAACTAAACCTAAAACTTAAGGACAGTATGGCACAGCTTTTACTCTAAAACTTAAAGACAGGCACAAGCTTAAACTGTAAAACTTAAGACAGTGCACAAGCTTTAACTCTAAAACTTAAGGACAAATGCACAAGCTTTAACTCTACAACTTAAGGACAATGCACAAGCTTTAACTCTAAAACTTAAGGAAGTGCACAAGCTTTAACTCTAAAACTTAAGGACAATGCACAAGCTTTAACTCTAAAACTTAAGGACAGTGCACAAGCTTTAACTCTAAAACTTAAGGACAGTGCACAACTTAAACTCTAAAACTTGAGGACAGTGCACAAGCTTTAACTCTAAAACTTGAAGACAGTGCACAAGCTTTAAACTCTAACAACTTAAGGACATGCACAAGCTTTAACTCTAAAACTTAAGGACAGTGCAAAGCTTTAACTCTAAAACTTAAGGACAATGCACAAGCTTTAACTCTAAAACTTAAGGACAGTGCACAAGCTTTAACTCTAAAACTTAAGGACAGTGCACAAGCTTAACTCTAAAACTTGAGGACAGTGCACAAGCTTTAACTCTAAAACTTGAGGACATGCACAAGTTTAACTCTAAAACTTGAGGATAGTGCACAAGCTTTAACTCTAAAACTTGAGGACAGTGCACAAGCTTAACTCTAAAACTTGAGGACAGTGCACAAGCTTTAACTCTAAAACTTGAGGACATGCACAAGCTTTAACTCTAAAACTTGAGGACAGTGCACAAGCTTTAACTCTAAAACTTGAGGACAGTGCACAAGCTTTAACTCTAAAACTTGAGGACAGTGCACAAGCTTTAACTCTAAAACTTGAGGACAGTGCACAAGCTTAAACTCTAAAACTTAAAGGCAGTGCACAAGCTTTAACACTAAAACTTGAGGACAGTGCACAAGCTTTAACTCTACAACTTAAGGACAGTGCATAAGCAAACTTTAACTCTAAAACTTAAGGACAGTGCACAAGCTTTACAACTTAAGGACAGTGCACAAGCTTTACAACTTAAGGACAGTGCACAAGCTTTAACTCTAAAACTTAAGGACAATGCATTGACATTCTGCTTGCCACTTCCTAGCAAGCAACAAGCACATAGAGAATAGGGTCAACACTTTGATGGGCTCACACACATTGCTTCTGGCAACAGTGAAATGAAACGTGTGTGTTATGACTGCTCATGTCTCCTATCAAAATCATCCTTCACAGTATCTGGAAAGAAGGTTGTCACCAAAAGTGACAGAAGAAGAGGTGAATGAACCACTGTCAATATACCTGACCTGTCTGCTGCCCTACCCCAGTGAAGAAATGTAACGTCTGCTGTGGTGCCCCATCAGTCCCACCCACCCATCCCCAAATATGTTACAAAATGATAATGAATGATGATGATGACAACCATCTCTTCTATTCTTAACATGCAGCACAATATCTGTTATTGTTGTTTAAAGCCTAGCCTGTGTAGAGCCATATCAGGGCTTTGACTACTTCAAAACACACAAAACTTCCAACAGGAAAAAAAAAAAAGAAAATTAAATACACATATCAATGCATTCACGCACATAATCTAAGGACATGCCCCTGGTGTTGGTCACTCTGTCTAATTTATCGCACAGGGGATTTAGAAAACACTCGAATACAAATTTAAGCATACCTAAGGACACTAAAACATACATATAAAAACGGGCATAAATTACATAAAATTGTTTCCGCATATCTCACCTCCCTAGAGCCAAAAATGCACTTAATACATGTACCCAATTATCAATCCTAATAGAAAAGTACATAAGACTTTATCAAACACATACAGGAGAATGGACCAGCAAGGCAGAAAATGATAGGAAGAATAAAAGAAAGCAGAGGAGGAAGAAAGAAACAAAGAAAGTGACAGAAAAGAGGAAATTTCTAGCACAGAATTTCCAGAAGGTGGGGATACTACTTATACTGAAAGAGCCCCCAGCATTCCCATGAGGGGAGCACAATATCTGAACAGTCTTTCTAGCATTAGAGCAGAACAGTGTGTGACAGAAAGTACTCTGACTTACGACAGAAATGTGACCCACTGTCACATAAGAATCAATAACTCTAATCTGTTGACACTGAAAACTATAAGAAACTGTAATCCAATCTATGACTTACAACTGCAACTGTTTTCAAACAGGATTTACAGCCATTTAATGTTAGGAACTGTTGGGGTGGCCAGTCTAAGAAAAATCTTTTGAAGCTGTGAGGTAAAAAATGAAAAACACCCTTTGCAATGAACCTAAAGTGTATTTTCAGAGTTAAACTTTGACAAAGTGCATTTAAAGCACTGAAAGTTGACCATCATTATTCATACTCTGGGTTTTGCAATTCTGATGAATAAGTACATTAGTCACATCTACTACAGCTTAAGAACAAAAGGCTACCCCACCCCCCCACCCCGCCCCCAAGAAAGTCTCTCTCTCTCTCTTTCCCCTCTCTCTCTCTCCCTCACACACACACACACACACACACACACACACACACACACACACACACACACAGAGGCAAAAATGTCATTTTCCTTGAAAATTTGAGTACCGTAGTCAAGAAAACAACAACAAAAAACAGGGTTTTTTTTAGACCATTTAGACTTTGTATTAAGGTCTTAGCCTCAAACACATTGTACAAAAATGGTTCTGACAACTGAAGTATCAAAATCTCAAATTGAAGTCCTGGGCCCTAACTGACGTCTACAGCCCAATGTAGAAAACATACTGCGGCCATTGTCTTTCCCCTTGGTCACAGTACACCACCAGTGCCATTCTGATTAGTTGTCAAGGACACCACCAGTGCCATTCTGATTAGTTGTCAAGGACACCACCAGTGCCATTCTGATTAGTTGTCAAGGACACCACAGTGCCATTCTGATTAGTTGTCAAGGACACCACCAGTGCCATTCTGATTAGTTGTCAAGGACACCACTAGTGCCATTCTGATTAGTTGTCAAGGACACCACCAGTGCCATTCTGATTAGTTGTCAAGGACACCACCAGTGCCATTCTGATTAGTTGTCAAGGACACCACCAGTGCCATTCTGATTAGTTGTCAAGGACACCACCAGTGCCATTCTGATTAGTTTGTCAAGGCACCCAGTGCCATTTGATTTTTCAGCACCACAGTGCCATTCTGATTAGTTGTCAAGGACACGATTATACAAGGACATGGCTATTTCTCATTAGCCAATCGAAAATATGCTTTCCGACTTGTTCAGTTTTCCCCTTTCTCCTTCCACTTTTCAACATGCTATGGCAGACTAAGAAGGTGTTCAGTTTTCCCCTTTCTCCTTCCATTTTTCAACATGCTATGGCAGACTAAGAAGGTGTTCAGTTTTCCCCTTTCTCCTTCCATTTTTCAACATGCTATGGCAGACTAAGAAGGTGTTCAGTTTTCCCCTTTCTCCTTCCATTTTTCAACATGCTATGGCAGACTAAGAAGGTGTTCAGTTTTCCCCTTTCTCCTTCCATTTTTCAACATGCTATGGCAGACTAAGAAGGTGTTCAGTTTTCCCCTTTCTCCTTCCATTTTTCAACATGCTATGGCAGACTAAGAAGGTGTTCAGTTTTCCCCTTTCTCCTTCCATTTTTCAACATGCTATGGCAGACTAAGAAGGTGTTCAGTTTTCCCCTTTCTCCTTCCATTTTTCAACATGCTATGGCAGACTAAGAAGGTGTTCAGTTTTCCCCTTTCTCCTTCCATTTTCAACATGCTATGGCAGACTAAGAAGTTTCTAAGAAGAATGTTGAGAGTTCCATGGACAGCAAGAAAAAACAAACAAACAAAGAGACAGTCTTGATGAAGGCAGACACAAGAAGATCATTCATAAGGAAGATTAGGAAAAGACAGGCAACATTCATAGGCCATTTTATGAGGAGGGGGGGGGGGGGGGAATTGGAACACTTGGTCACAACGGGAATGCTGGAGGGAAAGAGAGCATTTGATTTGATTTTGTCAAGATTTTGCGCTATATAAATAAAATATATTATTATTATTATTATTAGACCCAGGGAGAAGATACTAGACCGACTTGCAGAGTGGCTGAAGACAAGCAGGGTGGAAGAAATACTTGAGGCAACAAGAGATAGAGATAGATGGAAGTCCATGATCGCCAACGCCATGCGGCAAGGCACCTGATGATGAGGATGATGATGATGATGATGGCAGGCATATTTTGTGCCACTTGCTTGACATTCCTGCACATTCCAGACTTTTTTCTTTGCTTTCTTTTAGAATTCTCGCAAACCTCACACTTTCCATTTCCTTTCCTTTTTTGCTCTGAGATTCTTGCAAACCCAATGTTTGCATTTTTTTTATTTTTCTAAACTTCTTGCAAACACCTGTGCTTACTTTTGTTCTTTTTCCATATCCCATGCTTAACTTTCAATCCTCCTCTTTCTTTTCAGTGTGCAGCCTCTCTCTCTCTCTCTCTTTCTCTCTCTCTCTTCTTAATTCTTTCACAACCAGTGCTTACCTTCTTCTTCTTCTTCTCTTTCTTTTTCTTCCGTTTCTCTTTGGTAGTGTCCTCCTCCTTCTTCACTTTCTTCGTCTTCTTCGACTCAGTGTCCGTGGCATTGTCAGGGGCTATGAGTAGTAATACAAAGGAACAATCATTGTAAACATGGCGCTATCGCACCTCACCCCCACACCCACAATAATGATAATTATTCCATTTGTACAGTGTAAAAGGTCCATACCAAAATATGATCATTGCACTTTCCACAGATCATAACACAAGCATACAAACTAAAAAAAAAACTAAGGAGGTGGGGGGCGGGGGAATATAAACATAGTCAGATGGATAATGCGGTAAGTTCATCAAAAATAACAACAGATAACAACATGAAATCAGAAACTAGTAATAGTACCACTATTCCACAAAGAGTATATAATATATATCTGGAAGTATAAGGAAGAAAAATGTAAAAACTGTTAGATAAATACAAGTCCTTCATAAACACACACACACACACACACACACACACACACACACACACACACACACACATGAAAACACACACACATGAAACATGCACCACACACACACACACACACACACACACACATGAAAACACACAAACATGTATCCACACATATTCAGAGACCAGCTGCAGTATCAGATCAGTGGTACTCACACACACAACAGATCTGTACGTTTTACTTCATTTTCACTTTATGTGACTGATCTACAAATCTACTTAACAGCCATATGTCTACTTCAGCATTTAGCTAAATATCTGTCTACCTACCAGTTTGTGTCTGTCTGTCTGTCTGTCTGTCTGTCTGGCTGGCTGGCTGGCTGTCTGTCTGTGTCTATTTGTCAGTATGTCTGATTTTTTCTGTCCATCTACATGTCTACTTGTCGATCTGTACAATTTAGTTCTGTCTGTCTGCGTGTCTGTTTGTTAGTGTGTCTATCTATCCAATTATCCATCTGTGTCTATTCTTATATATGTTCATTGTGTTAACAATGCATTTGTGTATTTACTTACTTATCAATATATAGATACTTATTTATTCATAGTCATTGATGTATACATCTACAGACTTGTTTATTCATGTACTTCTTTGACTGAATGTGTTCACCTGAACTTTTAATCTCATGAAACAACTCGCCATTTCTGGGAAGAAGAGGACTAGAGCCCTTAAAGCGATGGCAGAGGCAGCAGAAAGGAGCTCAAGCTGGATCTGGGCAAGGAGGAACCAAAAGTGAACTTCATAAGGATTAAATTCCCTACAGATGATGTGTGCCCCGTTAGCACATTGGTAAAAACCGCGTACCGCAGTTCTGAAGCGCAGAATCGCCCAGGTTCGCTCCCCGGTGTGGGGGAAAAAAAATAGACAACAGCAGAAGGGCATCCAGGAGTCATGACCTGGATGTGGCCCGGCCCCCTGAGAGTGTAAGGAGTTCAGGGCCGAAACACTTGTCTAAAGGGGGTTACTTCTCTGAAGACCTTCTGTTGTCTAGCTCTCCCTAGAGTTTCTTTCTACCATTCACCTGAACTTTTCATCTCATTGATTGTGTTCACCTGAACTTTTCATCTCATTGATTGTTTTCACCTGAACTTTTCATCTCATTGATTGTGTTCACCTGAACTTTTCATCTTATTGATTACATTCACCTGAACTTTTCATCTTATTGATTGTGTTCACCTGAACTTTTCATCTTATTGATTGCATTCACCTGAACTTTTCATCTTATTGATTGTGTTCACCTGAACTTTTCATCTTATTGATTGTGTTCACCTGAACTTTTCATCTCATTGATTGTGTTCACCTGAACTTTTCATCTCATTGATTGCATTCACCTGAACTTTTCATCTTATTGATTGTGTTCACCTGACTTTTCATCTCATTGATTGCATTCACCTGAACTTTTCATCTTATTGATTGCATTCACCTGAACTTTTCATCTCACTGATTGCATTCACCTGAACTTTTCATCTTATTGATTGCATTCACCTGAACTTTTCATCTCATTGATTGCATTCACCTGAACTTTTCATCTTATTGATTGCATTCACCTGAACTTTTCATCTCATTGATTGTGTTCACCTGAGCTTTTCATCTCATTGATTGTTTTCACCTGAACTTTTCATCTCATTGATTGTGTTCACCTGAACTTTTCATCTTATTGATTACATTCACCTGAACTTTTCATCTTATTGATTGTGTTCACCTGAACTTTTCATCTCATTGATTGTGTTCACCTGACTTTTCATCTCATTGATTGCATTCACCTGAACTTTTCATCTTATTGATTGCATTCACCTGAACTTTTCATCTCATTGATTGCATTCACCTGAACTTTTCATCTTATTGATTGCATTCACCTGAACTTTTCATCTCATTGATTGCATTCACCTGAACTTTTCATCTTATTGATTGCATTCACCTGAACTTTTCATCTCATTGATTGTGTTCACCTGAGCTTTTCATCTCATTGATTGTGTTCACCTGAACTTTTCATCTTACTGATTATATTCACCTGAACTTTTCATCTCACCATATTTTTTGTCTAACCATGGAATAGTCAGTGGCAAGGGCAAGGTCAAGGACAGAGGGTTGTGTGTGTGTGTGGGGGGGGGGGGGGGGAAGATACACAAGTAAGAAGAGGGACACCCCAGGACATTCCCTTTTTTCTTCACCTCTTGAGCAATGGTTTCTCAGATGCATACAAGTAGGCCTACAGTACACTGTTTGACTGACACACACTCTCCATCTTCAGTGGGGTGTACATGCTGGTCATTTTTGTCTCCATTATTCACTGAACACTGACATGGCCCATCAGTATGAAGCAGACCCAAGCACTAACAACTCTGCATGGTTATTGTTATGTCTGTGTAATGCCCACCCAACTGCGTACAGCTATATCACGTCTATAACCTTTTCAAAACGTACACAATACTTCAACAGGTTAAAAAAAAAAAGAAAAAAGCAGACTGCGTAGAGCCATATCACAGCTATAACCTTTTCAAAACATACACAATACTTCAACAGGTAAAAGGAAAAGAGAGAGAAAAAGAAAATTAAGTACACACATCAATGCATTCACACACATAATCTACGGAGATGCCCCCTGGCATTGACCATTCTGTCCAATTTATCGCACAGGGGATTTCAAAAAAACATATCTGAATACAAATTTAAACATAACTAAGGATACTCATCTCCTTGAATTTCATTGTACGACACCCATCTCCCTTTAATTTCATTGTAGGACACCCATCTCCCTTGAATTTCATTGTACGACACCCATCTCCCTTGAATTTCATTGTAGGACACCTATCTCCCTTGAATTTCATTGTACGACACCCATCTCCCTTGAATTTCATTGTAGGACACCCATCTCCCTTGAATTTCATTGTAAGACACCTATCTCCCTTGAATTTCATTGTACGACACCCATCTCCCTTGAATTTCATTGTACGACACCCATCTCCCTTGAATTTCATTGTAGGACACCCATCTCCCTTGAATTTCATTGTAGGACACCCATCTCCCTTGAATTTCATTGTACGACACCCATCTCCCTTGAATTTCATTGTACGACACCCATCTCCCTTGAATTTCATTGTAGGACACCCATCTCCCTTGAATTTCATTGTACGACACCCATCTCCCTTTAATTTCATTGTACGACACCCATCTCCCTTGAATTTCATTGTACGACACCCATCTCCCTTGAATTTCATTGTACGACACCCATCTCCCTTGAATTTCATTGTACGACACCCATCTCCCTTGAATTTCATTGTAAGACACCTATCTCCCTTGAATTTCATTGTACGACACCCATCTCCCTTGAATTTCATTGTACGACACCCATCTCCCTTGAATTTCATTGTACGACACCCATCTCCATTTAATTTCATTGTACGACACCCATCTCCATTTAATTTCATTGTACGACACCCATCTCCCTTGAATTTCATTGTAAGACACCCATCTCCCTTTAATTTCATTGTAGGACACCCATCTCCCTTGAATTTCATTGTAAGACACCCATCTCCCTTTAATTTCATTGTACGACACCCATCTCCTTGAATTTCATTGTAGGACACCTATCTCCCTTGAATTTCATTGTACGACACCCATCTCCCTTGAATTTCATTGTAAGACACCTATCTCCCTTGAATTTCATTGTACGACACCCATCTCCCTTGAATTTCATTGTACGACACCCATCTCCCTTGAATTTCATTGTACGACACCCATCTCCCTTTAATTTCATTGTACGACACCCATCTCCATTTAATTTCATTGTACGACACCCATCTCCCTTGAATTTCATTGTATGACACCCATCTCCCTTGAATTTCATTGTACGACACCCATCTCCCTTTAATTTCATTGTACGACACCCATCTCCATTTAATTTCATTGTACGACACCCATCTCCCTTGAATTTCATTGTACGACACCCATCTCCCTTGAATTTCATTGTACGACACCCATCTCCCTTGAATTTCATTGTACGACACCCATCTCCCTTTAATTTCATTGTACGACACCCATCTCCCTTGAATTTCATTGTACGACACCCATCTCCCTTTAATTTCATTGTACGACACCCATCTCCCTTGAATTTCATTGTACGACACCCATCTCCCTTGAATTTCATTGTAGGCTAACTCCACTGTATGCAACACAGTTTTAGAATGATGTAACAGAACTGTAGTGGAACTAAGGCAAAGCCCAGTTCAGATTCAGAAAAAGAACAGGACGCACAAACGCTACTGTTGCACTTCACTGACTTTGCGAAAAAGCATGTAAACATCAGCAACAGCTTCATCTCATCTTCATGGACCAGGAAAAGGAATTTGATCGTGTATATTGAATTAAGGGCCAACTCCCTCAACAACACAAGAGCAATCCACGCAAATAGTGAGGGTGATTAAGAACTCCAAGTGGACTTTCTGCCTGGCTCCAAGTTAACATCTGGGATATGGCAAGGGTGTGTTCCATCATGACACCTTTTCATCATCTACATGGACAAAATTACCCAAGATGCAAACCTGATCCAGAAGCTCCCACAGAACTACTATTCACTGCTGACCAAGTGATCATCATGAACTACAAAAAGACAGGGCAGCGAAAACATCCCAACAAGTTAACCCTTTGACTCCCGCACCCTATCTTCCAACTGCAAAAACTTAACCCTTTGACTGCCTCATCATATCCACCAAGCTTCCTGCAGGAAGCTGGTGGATAGGGTGAGGGAGTAAAAGGGTTAAGGTTTTGCTTTACTAGTGTAGTTGACAATGCAGGATGCTGGCAGACAGGGCGCGGGAGTCAAAGGGTTAAACAACACACTGAAAACTACGGCAAGAACATCAGCAACAGAAAGATAGAAATTATGTCAGCAGGGCAAACGCCGGACAAACTGAAAAATCAAAGGGTAAAAACTTCATCACGGTATACACGTCAGGTACTTGGGAAAATTATTTACCATCAACGGAAAAATGGACACAGAAACTAAAACCGGAGTCCTACTTTGATCCCTCCTGCAACACACTAACCTTCCCTGCAACACACTAACATCCCCTGCAACACACTAACATCCCCTGCAACACACTAACATCCCTGCCCTGCAACACACTAACCTCCCCTGCAAACACACTAACCTCCCCTGCAACACACTAACATCCCCTGCAACACACTAACATCCCCTGCAACACACTAACATCCCCTGCAACACACTAACATCCCCTGTAACACACTAACATCCCCTGCAACACACTAACATCCCCTGCAACACACTAACCTCCCCTGCCCTGCAACACACTAACCTCCCCTGCCCTGCAACACACTAACATCCCCTGCAACACACTAACCTCCCCTGCCCTGCAACACACTAACCTCCCCTGCCCTGCAACACACTAACCTCCCCTGCAACACACTAACATCCGCTGCAACACACTAACATCCCCTGCAACACACTAATCCTTTGCAACACACTAACCTCCCCTGCCCTGCAACACACTAACATCCCCTGTAACACACTAACATCCCCTGCAACACACTAACATCCCCTGTAACACACTAACATCCCCTGCAACACACTAACATCCCCTGCAACACACTAACTCCCCTGCCCTGCAACACACTAACTCCCCTGCAACACACTAACATCCGCTGCAACACACTAACATCCCTGCAACACACTAACATCCCCTGCAACACACTAACCTCACCTGCAACACATTAACATCCCCTGCAACACACTAACATCCCCTGCAACACACTAACATCCCCTGCAACACACTAACATCCCCTAACATCCCCTGCAACACACTAACCTTCCCTGCAACACTAACATCCCCTGCAACACACTAACCTCCCTGCAACACACTAACATCCCCTGCAACACACTAACATCCGCTGCAACACACTAACATCCCTGCAACACACTAACCTTCCCTGCAACACACTAACATCCCCTGCAACACACTAACATCCCCTGCAACACACTAACCTCCCCTGCAACACATTAACATCCCCTGCAACACACTAACATCCACTGCAACACACTAACATCCCCTGCAACACACTAACCTTCCCTGCAACACACTAACATCCCCTGCAACACACCAACCTTACCTGCAACACACTAACATCCCCTGCAACACACCAACCTTACCTGCAACACACTAACATCCCTACAACACACTAACCTCCCCTGCAACACACTAACATCCCCTGCAACACACTAACCTTCCCTGCAAACACACACACTAACCTCCCCTGCAACACACTAACATCCCCTGCAACACACTAACATCCCCTGCAACACACTAACATCCCCTGCAACACACTAACATCCCCTGCAACACACTAACCTCCCTGCCCTGCAACACACTAACATCCTCTGCAACACACTAACATCCCCTGCAACACACTAACATCCCCTGCAACACACTAACATCCCTGCAACACACTAACCTCCCCTGCAACACACTAATATCCCCTGCAACACTAACATCCCCTGCCCTGCAACACTAACATCCCTGCAACACACTAACATCCCCTGCAACACACTAACCCCCCCCCCCTGCAACATACTAACATTCCCTGCCCTGCAACATACTAACATCCCTGCAACACACTAACATCCCCTGCAACACACTAACATCCCTGCAACACACTAACATCCCCTGCAACACACTAACATCCCCATGGAAATAAAAACCAGGGTGATCAGTACAATCTTCACATCCACACTGATTTTCCAGCGCCAGACCTGGACAGAGCAAAAAAAAACCAAAAACAAACCCCTCTGAGAAAAAGATCACAACCTGTGATGCGAGACGTCCCCAAAAACAGCAGCAGACAAGACCAAAGGAGACACGATCAGGCACAGAGATCTGACAGAAGACTGGAACAGCATCCATCAACCATTACATCACACAACAACAGATCAAGTGGTATGACCAGCCAACCAGGATGCCAGTCACCCAGCCAGAGGAGGGCCATGCTGACGCCCAACAGATGGAGGGGGCACACACACTCCACAAAATGATACAACCTATCTCTGTGTCAGGCTTCTTCTTGTCCCACAGCAGACCTGCAGATTCATCTCCCCACAACACCTTCTGGTATACAAGCAGATGGAAATAGTGAAATAAAGTACAGTCAGGTTATGGCCCTCTGACACAGAAGAAAGGAAGTCATCTGCTACAATACAGCCTTAAAAAAGCGTCTTTAAACAATTATTACTAACCTTAAACAACAAAGAAAGAACTAAAACAATCAGACTAAATAATTAAAATAATTTCAGTAATCACAATACCACAGTAATATTAATAACGATGTAATAAGATTACCACAGTAATATTAATAATTATAACTATGTAGTAAAAATGTCAGAGTAATGTTAATAATTATGATAGCAACCAAAGACAGGTCATATTTTTCTTGTAAATGTTCATAATTATGATAGCAACCAAAGACACGTCATATTTTTCTTGTATGATTTATCAATAAATCAGAAACAAAAACAATGATTTCTGGTGTAAACACTAAAATACAAACAGTCGACTGTCAGCATTACAAAGGTGGGAAATGTTAACTGTCAATCTTTAGTATCACACTGATTGTTCTTGCCTGTCAATCTTTAGTATCACACTGATTGTTCTTGCCTGTCAATCTTTAGTATCACACTGATTGTTCTTGCCTGTCAATCTTTAGTATCACACTGATTGTTCTTGCCTGTCAATCTTTAGTATCACACTGATTGTTCTTGCCTGTCAATCTTTAGTATCACACTGATTGTTCTTGCCTGTCAATCTTTAGTATCACACTGATTGTTCTTGCCTGTCAATCTTTAGTATCACACTGATTGTTCTTGCCTGTCAATCTTTAGTATCACACTGATTGTTCTTGCCTGTCAATCTTTAGTATCACACTGATTGTTCTTGCTGTCAATCTTTAGTATCACACTGATTGTTCTTGCCTGTCAATCTTTAGTATCACACTGATTGTTCTGCCTGTCAATCTTTAGTATCACACTGATTGTTCTTGCCTGTCTCTTCTAGAACAAGATAACTGACACAATACACCACGGCAATAGAAGTTGATACAAGATCAGGTGGTGGTGATCATGAAACTTGACAGGTAAATGTTACATTGCATGGTGAATAGTAACACAGACTGTAGCAAGATGGTTGTTCTTGGCTGAAAGATAGGTCACATGAGGCAGAAGCCACATCCTTGCCAATGTTACTACAATGTGGCACATAGCACTGGCTTGTAACAAGATGGCACAGGCCCTATTCACATAACACTAGCTTGTAACAAGATGGCACAGGCCCCATTCACATAACACTAGCTTGTAACAAGATGGCACAGGCCCCATTCACATAACACTAGCTTGTAACAAGATGGCACAGGCCCCATTCACATAACACTAGCTTGTAACAAGATGGCACAGGCCCTATTCACATAACACTAGCTTGTAACAAGATGGCACAGGCCCCATTCACATAACACTGGCTTGTAACAAGATGGCACAGGCCCCATTCACATAACACTGGCTTGTAACAAGATGGCACAGGCCCCATTCACATAACACTGGCTTGTAACAAGATGGCACAGGCCCCATTCACATAACACTGGCTTGTTAGAAGATGGCACAAGCCCCATTCACATAACACTGACTTGTAACAAGATGGCACAGGCCCCATTCACATAACACTGGCTTGTTACAAGATGGCACAAGCCCCATTCACATAACACTGGCTTGTAACAAGATGGCACAGGCCCTATTCACATAATACTGGCTTGTAACAAGATGGCACAGGCCCTATTCACATAACACTAGCTTGTAACAAGATGGCACAGGCCCCATTCACATAGCACTGGCTTGTTACAAGATGGCACAAGCCCCATTCACATAACACTGGCTTGTAACAAGATGGCACAGGCCCTATTCACATAACACTGGCTTGTAACAAGATGGCACAGGCCCTATTCACATAACACTAGCTTGTAACAAGATGGCACAGGCCCTATTCACATAACTGGCTTGTAACAAGATGGCACAGGCCCATTCACATAGCACTGGCTTGTAACAAGATGGCACAGGCCCCATTCACATAACACTGGCTTGTAACAAGATGGCACAGGCCCTATTCACATAACACTGGCTTGTAACAAGATGGCACAGGCCCTATTCACATAACACTGGCTTGTAACAAGATGGCACAGGCCCCATTCACATAACACTGGCTTGTAACAAGATGGCACAGGCCCCATTCACATAACACTGGCTTGTAACAAGATGGCACAGGCCCTATTCACATAACACTGGCTTGTAACAAGATGGCACAGGCCCCATTCACATAACACTGGCTTGTACAAGATGGCACAAGCCCATTCACATAACACTGACTTGTAACAAGACGGCACAGGCCCCATTCACATAACACTGGCTTGTTACAAGATGGCACAAGCCCCATTCACATAACACTGGCTTGTAACAAGATGGCACAGGCCCCATTCACATAATACTGGCTTGTAACAAGATGGCACAGGCCCTATTCACATAACACTAGCTTGTAACAAGATGGCACAGGCCCCATTCACATAGCACTGGCTTGTACAAGATGGCACAAGCCCCATTCACATAACACTGGCTTGTAACAAGATGGCACAGGCCCTATTCACATAGCACTAGCTTGTAACAAGATGGCACAGGCCCCATTCACATAGCACCCCCATCTTCCAACCTGACAACAACAGCTCGTGTTGGATTTGAGAGAAACTCAACAGGTGCAGCCTACTGGCCACCCAGCTGTGAATAGGTACCTGATCCTACTCAGGGGCAGGGCAGCAAAGCAGCAACAGAGTAGAGATGGGCAGAAAACCTGGTCTCTACCACCTCACTCCCTTATGACCTCCAGGTTACAGGGACAACCTTCACTTTGTCGAGGATTGTGGTTCAGGGTGTGTGGTGTGTAAATGTGTGATTCTGAAATACAGTCCCTGAGAGAAGACCTGTCATGTTCGGAACTTTTGGCATGTCCTATGCACGTCCCTTCAACACAGTTTGGCTGTAATAATACTCTCTTCCGTATTACTGCTTGTGTAAATGACTAATATCAGTAACTATAACCTGATGAAGCTTTAGTCAAAACAGTACAACAAACAGTGTGTGACTCTATGAAAGCAGATAAACTACCTAAATAAGTACCCTCATATTCTTAATTCTATAAGTATTACTGTGTGTGTACATATGTATAAACCAACCAACAAAAACAATCAAAGATCAGCGCTTAGATTTGATTTTATCAAGATTTTGCGCTGTATAAATATTGTAATTATTATATTATTAGATAAAGCACTACTGCAATCATAACTGATGTCTCTAAAAGCATAGTCATGGTTGTAGAAAGCTTTGACTGGAAATAAAATCACTGATTCATAGATACAGTTGAACAAAACCGTGTTGACTGAAATAGACTGACAGCAATTCTTCTACTGTCACATATCTTGATCCAGACAGTTCAAAGACAGCTCTCACAGAGATGACAGCGACATGAATGCCAACAGCAATTACTAAACGCATGACATCTACGCGTCTAGCGCCATGTTCTAGGTGCCGGATTCCAACAGGGACTCAAGCAGGTTTCTATCTCCTAGGAATGTCTTTATACAGTGGATGAATCATTAGCCCAGAAAGTAGGCCCTACAAGATGCACATGTAACAGATAATGATTGTCAGGATGTGACAACGAAAGTTGTCTGCTTGTGACAACAAAAAGTTGTCTGCTTGTGACAACAAAATGTCTGATTGTGACAACAAAAGTTGTCTGCTTGTGACAACAAAAAGTTTTCTGCTTGTGACAACAAAATGTCTGCTTGTGACAACAAAAGTTGTCTGCTTGTGACAACAAAATGTCTGCTTGTGACAACAAAATGTCTGCTTGTGACAACAAAATGTCTGCTTGTGACAACAAAAAGTTGTCTGCTTGTGACAACAAAAGTTGTCTGTGACAACAAAATGTCTGTTTGTGACAACAAAATGTCTGCTTGTGACAACAAAATGTCTGCTTGTGACAACAAAAGCTGTCTGCTTGTGACAACAAAAAGTTGTCTGATTGTGAGAATAAAAATTAAGATCTCCCTTGCTTCCCAGCAATCTTTTTATGGAAATGATGGTACAATTCAGGTCTCTCTCACACGGTTTAAATTTCTCTCCATCATAAAGAGACCTACGTGTAAACTGTACCATTACCCACACAGGTCAGGTCTTGTGCAGTCTTTCTTCCATCATGATACTTACAAGTCTAAGCTACACCAATGCCACTAAAACTACCAGCACAAGTAATATACTAATACTAATGGTACTACCACTAAAAATAAACGTTCAAGGGCAGCCAAAGGACATGGAAAATCTGTAATTTTTGGCGTATTTTAGGTGGAAGTGAGTGGGGTTTTTTCTCAAGGGAAGCATTAGTGCAAAAAAATACAATTAGCCTATACCTTTCTGTTGTTGCTGCTGTTGATAATAGTTGTCATGGTAGCAGAATGTCATCATTATAAATTGAAATGATCCTTGTCAAAGCCCCGTCAGTTGCTGAGTTGTCAATGTTTTAGTTTCTCCAGAGGTCTTCATCAGGATGAGTGATGGCTGTGTGGTTGGGTCTGTCTCTGTGTTTATTGTGTGTGTGTGTGTGTGTGTGTGTGTGTGTGTGTGTGTGTCGTGCGTGCGTGCGTGCGTGCGTGCGTGCGTGCGTGCGTGCGTGTGTTTACGCTATGTGTTTGTATATCAAAAACTTGTATCTGCCAAATGATTTATACATATTTTTTTCCTCCTTACGTACTTTTTGTAAATACTCTTACCAATACCTGTTTCTGATTTCATGTTGTCATATGTTGTTATTGTTGATAACCTCTGTCCATACAACATTAATGTCTATCTTTATGCTGCATCGATATGTAAACCCAGCGCCTCCCCCACCCTGCACCGTATGTGTTATTGTTATTGTTGTTTAAAGCCCAACCAACTGCATACAGCCATATCAAGACTATAACCATTTCAAAACATACACAATACTTCAACAGGAAAAAAAAAATCAAGTACACATATCAATGCATTCGCGCATATAATCTAAGGAAATGCCCCTGGCGTTGACCACTCCGTCCAATTTATCATACAGGGGATTTTAAAAAAAATATACCTATAACTAAATACAAATTTTAACATAATTTAGGTCACTAAAACACATAAAAAGGGGCCTTAAGTACCTAAAACTGCTTCCACATATCTCATTTCCCTAGAGCCAAAAATGCACTTAATACATGTACCCAATTATCAATCCTAACAGAAAGTACGTAAGACTTTATTAATATATATAAACACATACAGGTGAATGGACCAGCAATACAGAAAATGACAGGAAGAAATGACAGAAAGCAAAGGAGGAAGAAAGAAACAAAGACGGTGACAGAAAAGAGGAAAATTTCTAGCACAGAATTTCTAGAAGGTGGGGATACTGTTTATACTGAAAGAGCCCCTAGCATCCCCACGTGGGGACATCGTATGTGTATGTGTGAGATGACTGTATATGTGTGAGTGTGTGTGTGTGAAAGACCGTACTTGTCCGGTGATTTAGACATTTTTCTTCCTGATACATATCTCTGGATTAGTGTTACTGCTGTTTCTGATTTCATGTTATGGTCTTGTTATTTTGATTGAACTGACTATGTTTGTGCTGCGTTGGTGTGTGTGTGTCCAACAATGTTTAAATCACATTAAGTATGAACATTGCTTTTTTTGCTCTTGTTGTTCCTACATACATGTAATGTGCAGCGAGCATGCTTTGATGTGGACTATTTGCACTGTACAAATGAAATTACTATTATCATTGTTACTGTCAGTACTCATTAACTTAATGAGGATTAGTCCACACAGCAGTAAAGAGTGTGTGACTTTACGTAGTAAGTATATCCACCAACAAAATGACTTAATAAGACATACTGAAGATGTGCACCAGTAAGACAGTACATCAGTAGACAAACTTGAAGTGTGGCAATATCTTAGTAAACCTGTAGTACATTTATAACCAAAACATCACACTAACCTCAATTAGTAAACTTGTAGTGCATAAAACAAGGTTGTTGTTGGCAGTAAACTTTTAGTACATAAAAACAAGGTTGTTGTTGGCAGTAAACTTTTAGTACATAAAAACAAGGTTGTTGTTGGCAGTAAACTTTTAGTACATAAAAACAAGGTTGTTGTTGGCAGTAAACTTGTAATGCATAAAAATAACGTTGTCATTGGCAGTAAACTTGTAATGCATAAAAATAAGGTTGTAAGCAGTAAACTTGTGGTGCATAAAAATAACGTTGTCATTGGCAGTAAACTTGTAGTGCATAAAATAAGGTTGTTGACAGTAAACTTGTAATGCATAAAAATAAGGTTGTCATTGGCAGTAAACTTGTGGTGCATAAAATAAGGTTGTAAGCAGTAAACTTGTGGTGCATAAAAATAACGTTGTCATTGGCAGTAAACTTGTGGTGCATAAAAATAACGTTGTCATTGGCAGTAAACTTGTAGTGCATAAAAATTTGGTTGACAGTAAACTTTTAGTACATAAAAACAACACCAGCGCAAGGGACACATCACCATCCCATACGTAGGAGGTGTGAGTGACGCTCTGTCCAGAAAGATCAGAAAACTGGGGGTGGCTGTACATTCCAAACCTTCCAACACCATACGCAGCCAGCTGGTCACCCCCAAGGACAAAACCAGCAAACTCGACAAAGCTGGCATTATATACAGAATAGACTGCCAGGACTGTAACCAACATTATGTCGGTGAAACTGAATGCCCCCTTCAGAAGAGACTAACAGAACACAAGAGGGACTCTTCTCCAGTAGGAGCTCACCTACACGCCGAAAAACATCAATTCAGTGCGGACAATGTCAACATCCTGGACAGAGAAAATAAGTGGTTCCAGCGAGGAGTCAAGGAGGCCATCTACATCGCAGCCACCAACCCCCCGCTCAACAGGGACCGGGGCCGTTACACCCTGCCCCCGGTGTACCATTCTCTGATTCGATCTCGTGAACTGGGTTCATCCCATGTTCGCGAGATCTGAGTAGAGATTCACGCAGACAGCATTAGAGCGCTGACGAAGATGGCGAGAACGCCATCGAAAGCTACGGAACTGTGAGTAGCGATTTTTACACTGTTGGGAGACCTTGTTCTTCAAAATTGGTAGCATTAAGACAGTAAACTTGTAATGCATAAAAATAAGGTTGTAAGCAGTAAACTTGTAGTGCATAAAAATAACGTTGTCATTGGCAGTAAACTTGTAGTGCATAAAAATAAGGTTGTAGGCAGTAAACTTGTAGTGCATAAAAATAACGTTGTCATTGGCAGTAAACTTGTAGTGCATAGAACGAGGTTATCAGCAGTAAACTTGTAGTAATCATATTCTGAAAAACATGTTTTTCATATGAACTTGAAATATAGTAACAAAACAATCCACAAAAAGAAACGAAAGACACTTGTGCTAAAACAATCCATATAGACCTGTGAATTATTACAGAAACAAAACCTGGAGAAAAAATAAATAAATAAATAAATAAATAAATAAATAAATAAATAAACTGTGTTCGATGGCAAAACAGTCTCTTCAAAACCTCTGGACTATCAAAATAACAAATTCTGGGGGAAAACTCTCTAAAAGATCTGACCGACAAAATAATCTATGAAAAAAATAATCACAACAAACAAACAGATATAAAAACTATAGACTACAAAGATGATAAATCGCTGAAAAATGAAGACATAAGAAAACACAGATACATGCTGCACAAAAACAAATGGTTAGCAACACAGAGTTCACACAGGTCTGGGGAAACAAAAATCTTTTTTTCTGTCCTGGATTCAAAAACTAGCATTCATAATGAACTACAAACAAAAAAGAATTACCTTTCAAAACGTGGAACTGACTAACTTGCACAAACCGTTACTCCCATTCCTACAGCTCTGTCAGAATTGTCCCAGTGACAGACTAGCTAGCTTACATTAGTCTACACCAGAAACAAAGACAGGTGGACTGACAACTAGCTGTTGATTGTTATTTCTTGTTAAAAGTCCAGCCGACTGCATAGAGTCATATCAGGGCTATGACCTGTTTCAAAACATACTATTTCAACAAGGAAAAAGAAAACAAAAGAAAATTAAGTACATCTGCTGAAGTTTTCCTTACTTTTGTATTTGAAGTAAGCTTACACTTTTCACAAGACATTCTGGGTCTGTTTCTTCATTTCCTGCCATATTCTCTGTCCCAATGATGATCACTTCAGCTCTCCAATTCATCTCCAATTCTGCTACAAGTGAAGCCACCACAAGAGCAAGGCAAGCAGGGCAACAGAATCAGGGACCATTTTTCACAATGCAAAGATGATGAGAATGGGCATGATAGTGACGATGTCATGGAACAGAGTGATAGGGTTGTACTACTGTAAGTTTCCTTTCATAATGTCTGATGCAACACAAGAAAACTCAACTGATTTTAACTATTTTATCAGCTTCGAACCAGAAGAACAAGAAAACCAATGTAAGCGCGTATCCAACGAGACAAAACAAAACAAGCGCAAATTTTCGGACGCTTACATTGGTTTTCTTATTCTTCTGGTTCATGTTTGCTTGGGCGCGGGCAGTCATACTTGTTTTGGATATTTTATCAGCTTATTACTCTCCTTGTCAAAAATGCACTCACTATGGATGTGTCCCATAGCGCAATGAAACAGACACAGAGCACACACCATACAGCTAATTAAGTTATCCCTCTCTCTCTCACAAGTCTGTGTGCTGACAGAGATCCCTAAACAGAAGTGACAGGTAAAGTATTCTTATATCAACGGTTTCTGAAAGGTAACTTATATCAACGGTTTCTGAAAGGTAACTTATATCAACGGTTTCTGAAAGGTAACTTTTATCAACAGTTTCTGAAAGGTAACTTATATCAACATTTTCTGAAAGATAACTTTTTCTCCTTTTTACAAGGAAAAAAATCAGTGTACAGTTTCAAAATAATATTCAATTTCTGATATCATCAAACTGACCAACATATAACACAGTCTGACAACAGTAACACCTGATTAATGGGGCCCAGTACACTGCATCATCAGACTGACCAACATGTAACACAGTCTGACAACAGTAACACCTGATTAATGGGGCCCAGTACACTGCATCATCAGACTGACCAACATGTAACACAGTCTGACAACAGTAACGCCTGATTAATGGGGCCCAGTACACTGCATCGTAACACAGTCTGACAACAGTAACACTGATTAATGGGGCCCAGTACACTGCATCATCAAACTGACCAACATGTACACAGTCTGACAACATTAACGCCTGATTAATGGGGCCCAGTACACTGCATCGTAACACAGTCTGACAACAGTAACACCTGATTAATGGGGCCCAGTACACTGCATCGTAACACAGTCTGAAAACAGTAACGCCTGATTAATGGGGCCCAGTACACTGCATCGTAACACAGTCTGACAACAGTAACACCTGATTAATGGGGCCCAGTACACTGTGATCAGTAAAAAACATGAAATCCCCTCATGCAAAATAACAGCAAATGGCACAACCTTGACACAGGCTGAGAAATTCAAATACCTGGGGACGATCATTTCATCAGACGGCAGATGCACATCAGAAATAGCCGGCAGAATCGGCCAAGCCAAAACAGCATTCAAGAAGATGACAAGCATTCTTACCAACAAATGCCTATCAATTAACATCAGGAAGAGAGTTCTTGAATGTTATATAGAACCAATACTGTTGTACGGATGCGAGGCCTGGACAGTCAACAAACAAAGCCAGAACAAGATTGAGGCAGCCGAGATGTGGTTTCTAAGAAGAATGTTGAGGGTTCCATGGACAGCAAAGAAAACAAACGAGACAGTCCTGATGGAGGCAGACACAAGTAGATCACTCATAAGGAAGATTAGGAAAAGACAGGCAACATTTATAGGCCATTTTATGAGGAAGGGGATTTGGAGCACCTGGTCACAGCGGGAAGGCTGGATGGAAAGAGAGCACCAGGCAGACCCAGGGAGAAAATGCTGGACGGACTTGCAGAGTGGCTGGGAACAAGGAGGGTGGGGAGATGCTAGGGGCAACGAGAGATAGAGGCAGGTGGAAGTCCACGATCGCCAACGCCATGCGGCAGGGCACCTGATGATGATGATGAGTACACTGCCTCATCAAACTGACCAACAGTAACACAATATGACAACAGTAAATGCCTGATTGATGGGGCCCAGTACAATGCCTCATCAAATTATGCACAAGATTAAGTCTGCTTTGTTTTAATGGTGTAGGTGGAGGGAGGGAGGGCAGGTAGAGCTTCATGGCCTGTTTTAATGGTGTAGAGGGTGGAGGGAGGGAGGGAGGGCAGGTAGAGCTTCATGGCCTGTTTTAATGGTGTAGAGGGTGGAGGGAGGGAGGACAGGTAGAGCTTCATGGCCTGTTTTAATGGTGTAGAGGGTGGAGGGAGGACAGGTAGAGCTTCATGGCCTGTTTTAATGGTGTAGAGGGTGGAGGGAGGGAGGACAGGTAGAGCTTCATGGCCTGTTTTAATGGTGTAGAGGGTGGAGGGAGGGAGGACAGGTAGAGCTTCATGGCCTGTTTTAATGGTGTAGAGGGTGGAGGGAGGGAGGACAGGTAGAGCTTCATGGCCTGTTTTAATGGTGTAGAGGGTGGAGGGAGGGAGGACAGGTAGAGCTTCATGGCCTGTTTTAATGGTGTAGAGGGTGGAGGGAGGGAGGACAGGTAGAGCTTCATGGCCTGTTTTAATGGTGTAGAGGGTGGAGGGAGGGAGGGAGGACAGGTAGAGCTTCATGGCCTGTTTTAATGGTGTAGAGGGTGGAGGGAGGGAGGACAGGTAGAGCTTCATGGCCTGTTTTAATGGTGTAGAGGTGGAGGGAGGGAGGGAGGACAGGTAGAGCTTCACGGCCTGTTTTAATGGTGTAGAGGGTGGAGGGAGGGAGGACAGGTAGAGCTTCATGGCCTGTTTTAATGGTGTAGAGGGTGGAGGGAGGGAGGGAGGGCAGGTAGAGCTTCATGGCCTGTTTTAATGGTGTAGAGGGTGGAGGGAGGGAGGACAGGTAGAGCTTCATAGCCTGTTTTAATGGTGTAGAGGGTGGAGGGAGGGAGGACAGGTAGAGCTTCATGGCCTGTTTTAATGGTGTAGAGGGTGGAGGGAGGGAGGGAGGGCAGGTAGAGCTTCATGGCCTGTTTTAATGGTGTAGAGGGTGGAGGGAGGGAGGACAGGTAGAGCTTCATGGCCTGTTTTAATGGTGTAGAGGGTGGAGGGAGGGAGGGCAGGTAGAGCTTCATGGCCTGTTTTAATGGTGTAGAGGGTGGAGGGAGGGAGGGAGGGCAGGTAGAGCTTCATGGCCTGTTTTAATGGTGTAGGTGGAGGGAGGGAGGGCAGGTAGAGCTTCATGGCCTGTTTTAATGGTGTAGAGGGTGGAGGGAGGGAGGGAGGACAGGTAGAGCTTCATGGCCTGTTTTAATGGTGTAGAGGGTGGAGGGAGGACAGGTAGAGCTTCATGGCCTGTTTTAATGGTGTAGAGGGTGGAGGGAGGGAGGGAGGGCAGGTAGAGCTTCATGGCCTGTTTTAATGGTGTAGAGGGTGGAGGGAGGACAGGTAGAGCTTCACGGCCTGTTTTAATGGTGTAGAGGGTGGAGGGAGGACAGGTAGAGCTTCACGGCCTGTTTTAATGGTGTAGAGGGTGGAGGGAGGACAGGTAGAGCTTCATGGCCTGTTGTAATGGTATAGAGGGTGGAGGGAGGACAGGTAGAGCTTCACGGCCTGTTTTAATGGTGTTAGAGGGTGGAGGGAGGACAGGTAGAGCTTCATGGCCTGTTTTAATGGTGTAGAGGGTGGAGGGAGGGAGGGAGGGAGGGCAGGCAGAGCTTCATGGCCTGTTTTAATGGTGTAGAGGGTGGAGGGAGGGAGGGAGGGCAGGCAGAGCTTCATGGCCTCTCCTTCTTCTATGGTGAAATAATTTGATTGTTCAAAGCGCTGACTGTGACCACATATCAATACGAAGAATTTGAGCCCCACACAACCATGCACTGACAGATACGATGAGAGAACAAAAATGAACAAACCCGTTTAGGGGGAAGGAGTGGGTAGGTGTAGAAGAAGAAGAAAAAAATTGTGCAAATTTTTCTGGCACAACCTCAAAAATGAACGAAACAAAATCGCTATATCTGATGAGTCCTAATCTATCACAAATTAACAGTCCTGATCTATCCTGATCTATCACAAATTAACAGAGTCCTGATCTATAAATTAACAGTCCTGATCTATCCTGATCTATCACAAATTAACAGTCCTGATCTATCCTGATCTATCACAAATTAACAGTCCTGATCTATCACAAATTAACAGAGTCCTGATCTATCCTGATCTATCACAAATTAACAGTCCTGATCTATCCTGATCTATCACAAATTAACAGTCCTGGTCTATCCTGATCTATCACAAATTAACAGTCCTGATCTATCCTGATCTATCACAAATTAACAGTCCTGGTCTATCCTGATCTATCACAAATTAACAGTCCTGATCTATCCTGATCTATCCTGATCTATCACAAATTAACAGTCCTGATCTATCCTGATCTATCACAAATTAACAGTCCTGATCTATCACAAATTAACAGTCCTGATCTATCCTGATCTATCACAAATTAACAGTCCTGATCTATCACAAATTAACAGTCCTGATCTATCCTGATCTATAACAAATTAACAGTCCTGATCTATCACAAATTAACAGAGTCCTGATCTATCCTGATCTATCACAAATTAACAGTCCTGATCTATCACAAATTAACAGTCCTGATCTATCCTGATCTATCACAAATTAACATTCCTGATCTATCACAAATTAACAGTCCTGATCTATCACAAATTAACAGTCCTGATCTATCACAAATTAACAGTCCTGATCTATCACAAATTAACAGTCCTGATCTATCACAAATTAACAGTCCTGATCTATCACAAATTAACAGTCCTGATCTATCCTGATCTATCACAAATTAACAGAGTCCTGATCTATCCTGATCTATCACAAATTAACAGTCCTGATCTATCACAAATTAACAGTCCTGATCTATCCTGATCTATCACAAATTAACAGTCCTGATCTATCACAAATTAACAGTCCTGATCTATCACAAATTAACAGTCCTGATCTATCACAAATTAACAGTCCTGATCTATCCTGATCTATCACAAATTAACAGTCCTGATCTATCCTGATCTATCACAAATTAACAGAGTCCTGATCTATCCTGATCTATTACAAATTAACAGTCCTGATCTATCCTGATCTATCACAAATTAACAGTCCTGATCTATCACAAATTAACAGTCCTGATCTATCCTGATCTATCACAAATTAACAGTCCTGATCTATCACAAATTAACAGTCCTGATCTATCACAAATTAACAGTCCTGATCTATCACAAATTAACAGTCCTGATCTATCCTGATCTATCACAAATTAACAGTCCTGATCTATCCTGATCTATCACAAATTAACAGAGTCCTGATCTATCCTGATCTATTACAAATTAACAGTCCTGATCTATCCTGATCTATCACAAATTAACAGTCCTGATCTATCACAAATTAACAGTCCTGATCTATCACAAATTAACAGAGTCCTGATCTATCACAAATTAACAGTCCTGATCTATCACAAATTAACAGTCCTGATCTATCACAATTTAACAGAGTCCTGATCTATCACAAATTAACAGTCCTGATCTATCACAAATTAACAGAGTCCTGATCTATCACAAATTAACAGTCCTGATCTATCACAAATTAACAGTCCTGATCTACCCTGATCTATCCTGATCTATCACAAATTAACAGTCCTGATCTATCCTGATCTATCACAAATTAACAGTCCTGATCTATCCTGATCTATCACAAATTAACAGAGTCCTGATCTATCACAAATTAACAGTCCTGATCTATCACAAATTAACAGTCCTGATCTATCCTGATCTATCCTGATCTATCACAAATTAACAGTCCTGATCTATCCTGATCTATCCTGATCTATCACAAATTAACAGAGTCCTGATCTATCACAAATTAACAGAGTCCTGATCTATCACAAATTAACAAACCGTGTTTGAAAAAAAAAAAAAAAAAAAGAACTGGCACAGCTTCATGAACTTTTTGTAGTTTGAGGATTACCTGCCAGAACGATTGTCAAATCAAAAGACATAGATAAATACATAAAGACAGAGACATCAGTCTGGTCTAAAACCTTCGTGTTACTGAACAGATCTGTGTCCTGATTTATCAAAAGGAACTGGTTTTGGAGTAGGGAGGAATTCTGACTCAACGTTGGCAATGAATTTAATGTTATAGGCAAACATACGTTCCTGGCCTTATTCAGCAAAAACTACTCAGAATTGTCAACTGCCTACAATTTCTGCAGAGATATAAACAAATTCCATTTTCACAATGCAACATCTCCAAATACACAGAGAAAAGTTGCAGCCTCAAGTCTACCCAGCTGTGAATGGGTAGGTAAAGGTTGTCCCTAAAACCTAAGATCATGAGAGAGTAAGGTAGTAAAGACAAACTTTTCTCAGGGCCAGCATTATGAGGGCTGTTCCCATCTCCTACCCCCTGTCTGGTACCCAGTTACAGCTAGGTACAAAGGAGGCCACAAGCACAAAGTTACCTCAGAGAGATTTATACTTGTGCAAATTTTATGCAGTCAGATTGCAAGTGCTCTGAGAAGCCAAGGAACGGGCCGTGATGACATTGCTCACTGCAGGCCCCAAGAAACGCTGAGTCTCGGCCACCTCATTCCACTAACACCTCCGGTTACTGGACAGCCTTCACAATATTTTACATAAACACTTTTTCTCCAACAAACTCTACAATGTTTTTTTTTTACACATAAACAGTTTTTCTCCAACAAATTCTACAATATTTTTTACACATAAACACTTTTTCTCCAACAAACTCTACAATTTTTTTTATACATAAACACTTTTTCTCCAACAAACTCTACAATGTTTTTTACAAATAAACAGTTTTTCTCCAACAAACTCTACAATTTTTTTTACACATAAACACTTTTTCTCCAACAAACTCTACAATGTTTTTTACAAATAAACAGTTTTTCTCCAACAAACTACTCCATGGCCAGTCCGCAAAAGTCCATATGAGCGCGTAGTGAAGCAAACTAAGGCCCTAAAACATCTCCTTGAGAGTAGTGAATACCTACAGAAAAAAAGAAACCAACTAATTAACATTCAATCTATTTCTTTTGTTTTGTTTTGCTAGTTGGCTGATGGTTGGCTGATGGTCGGCTGGTGGTTGGCTGGTTTGTGACTCCCATCTTATTTCTAGTTTCTCTTTCTCCCTGTGTCTTTCTACCCTTTTCTCCCTGTGTCTTTCTACCCTTTTCTCCCTGTGTCTTTCTACCCTTTTCTCCCTGTGTGTCTTTCTACCCTTTTCTCCCTGTGTCTTTCTATCCTTTTCTCCCTGTGTGTCTTTCTATCCTTTTCTCCCTGTGTCTTTCTACCCTTTTCTCCTGTGTCTTTCTACCCTTTTCTCCCTGTGTCTTTCTACCCTTTTCTCCCTGTGTCTTTCTACCTTTTCTCCCTGTGTGTCTTTCTACCTTTTCTCCTTGTGTCTTTCTACCCTTTTCTCCCTGTGTCTTTCTAATCCTTTTCCCTGTCTTCACCCTTTCTCCCTGTGTGTCTTTCTACCCTTTTCTCCCTGTGTCTTTCTACCCTTTTCTCCCTGTGTCTTTCTACCCTTTTCTCCCTGTGTGTCTTTCTACCCTTTTCTCCCTGTGTCTTTCTATCCTTTTCTCCCTGTGTCTTTCTACCTTTTCTCCCTGTGTCTTTCTACCCTTTTCTCCCTGTGTCTTTCTACCTTTTCCCCTGTGTCTTTCTATCCTTTTCTCCCTGTGTCTTTCTACCCTTTTCTCCCTGTGTCTTTCTACCCTTTTCTCCCTGTTGTCTTTCTACCTTTTCTCCCTGTGTGTCTTTCTACCTTTTCTCCCTTGTGTCTTTCTACCTTTTCTCCCTGTGTGTCTTTCTACCCTTTTCTCCCTGTGTGTCTTTCTACCCTTTTCTCCCTGTGTCTTTCTACCCTTTTCTCCCTGTGTCTTTCTACCCTTTTCTCCCTGTGTCTTTCTACCCTTTTCTCCCTGTGTGTCTTTCTACCCTTTTCTCCCTGTGTCTTTCTACCCTTTTCTCCCTGTGTCTTTCTACCCTTTTCTCCCTGTGTCTTTCTACTCCTTTTCCCCTGTGTCTTTCTACCCTTTTCTCCCTGTGTGTCTTTCTACCCTTTTCCCCTCACCTTTTGTCTTTCTACCCTTTTCTCCCTGTGTTCTTTCTACCTTTTCTCCCTGTGTCTTTCTACCCTTTTCTCCCTGTGTCTTTCTACCCTTTCTCCCTGTGTCTTTCTACCCTTTTCTCCCTGTGTCTTTCTACCCTTTTCTCCCTGTGTGTCTTTCTACCCTTTTCTCCCTGTGTCTTTCTACCCTTTTCTCCCTGTGTCTTTCTATTCTCCTGGTCCTACCTTTCTCCCTGTGTGTCTTTCGGTGATGTTCTTCCTCCAAACCTA
Organism: Monoplex corrugatus; assembly: GCA_030674185.1. NCBI lineage: Eukaryota > Metazoa > Mollusca > Gastropoda > Littorinimorpha > Ranellidae > Monoplex > Monoplex corrugatus. Next base: position 61,822,670 of record JAPXFY010000025.1, read on the forward strand.
TTCCCCCTTTCCTCTACCTCTTACTCCCTGTGCCTTTCTACCCTTTTCTCCCAAAGTGTCTTCATCCTTTTTTCCCTACAGTTTTTCTACCCTTCTCAATATTTTTTTACCATAAACACTTTTTCTAAAAACTCTACAATGTTTTTTCTACATCACTTTTCTCCACCCTATGTTTTTTACAATAAACATTTTTCTCCCAACTTGCAATTTTTTTTACACTAAACCTGCTTTTCTACCCAACTCCAATGTTTTTTACAATAAACAGTTTTTCTCCAACAAATTTTCTCCATGTGCTTCTACCATTATACCGTGTGGCTTCTAACCCTAAACTCTCCTGTGGTTTTCTAAAAATAACCACTTTCTCACATTTCTTTTCTATCCTTTCTTGCTGTGTTGCTATGTCCTGTGTTCTGTTGTCTCCATTTTATCTTTTCTCTTCTCCCTGTGTCTTTCTACCCTTTTCTCCCTGTGTTCTTTCTACCCTTTTCTCCCTGTGTCTTTCTACCCTTTCTCCCTGTGTCTTTCTACCCTTTTCTCCCTGTGTCTTTCTACCTTTTCTCCCTGTGTCTTTCTACCCTTTTCTCCCTGTGTCTTTCTACCCTTTTCTCCCTGTGTCTTTCTACCCTTTTCTCCCTGTGTCTTTCTATCCTTTTCTCCCTGTGTCTTTCTATCCTTTTCTCCCTGTGTCTTTCTACCCTTTTCTCCCTGTGTGTCTTTCTATCCTTTTCTCCCTGTGTCTTTCTATCCTTTTCTCCCTGTGTGTCTTTCTACCCTTTTCTCCCTGTGTCTTTCTACCCTTTTCTCCCTGTGTCTTTCTACCCTTTTCTCCCTGTGTGTCTTTCTACCCTTTTCTCCCTGTGTCTTTCTACCCTTTTCTCCCTGTGTGTCTTTCTACCCTTTTCTCCCTGTGTGTCTTTCTATCCTTTTCTCCCTGTGTGTCTTTCTATCCTTTTCTCCCTGTGTCTTTCTACCCTTTTCTCCCTGTGTCTTTCTACCCTTTTCTCCCTGTGTGTCTTTCTACCCTTTTCTCCCTGTGTGTCTTTCTATCCTTTTCTCCCTGTGTCTTTCTATCCTTTTCTCCCTGTGTCTTTCTACCCTTTTCTCCCTGTGTCTTTCTACCCTTTTCTCCCTGTGTGTCTTTCTACCCTTTTCTCCCTGTGGTCTTTCTACCCTTTTCTCCCTGTGTCTTTCTACCCTTTTCTCCCTGTGTCTTTCTACCCTTTTCTCCCTGTGTCTTTCTACCCTTTTCTCCCTGTGTCTTTCTACCCTTTTCTCCCTGTGTTCTTTCTACCTTTTCTCCCTGTGTGTCTTTCTATCCTTTTCTCCCTGTGTCTTTCTACCCTTTTCTCCCTGTGTCTTTCTACCCTTTTCTCCCTGTGTCTTTCTACCCTTTTCTCCCTGTGTCTTTCTACCCTTTTCTCCCTGTGTTCTTTCTACCCTTTTCTCCCTGTGTCTTTCTACCCTTTTCTCCCTGTGTCTTTCTACCCTTTTCTCCCTGTGTCTTTCTACCCTTTTCTCCCTGTGTGTCTTTCTACCCTTTTCTCCCTGTGTGTCTTTCTACCCTTTTCTCCCTGTGTCTTTCTAACCCTTTTCTCCCTGTGTCTTTCTACCCTTTTCTCCCTGTGTGTCTTTCTACCTTTTCTCCCTGTGTCTTTCTACCCTTTTCTCCCTGTGTCTTTCTACCCTTTTCTCCCTGTGTTCTTTCTACCCTTTTCTCCCTGTGTGTCTTTCTACCCTTTTCTCCCTGTGTGTCTTTCTACCCTTTTCTCCCTGTGTCTTTCTACCCTTTTCTCCCTGTGTGTCTTTCTACCCTTTTCTCCCTGTGTCTTTCTACCCTTTTCTCCCTGTGTGTCTTTCTACCCTTTTCTCCCTGTGTCTTTCTACCCTTTTCTCCCTGTGTCTTTCTACCCTTTTCTCCCTGTGTGTCTTTCTATCCTTTTCTCCCTGTGTCTTTCTACCCTTTTCTCCCTGTGTCTTTCTACCCTTTTCTCCCTGTGTCTTTCTACCCTTTTCTCCCTGTGTGTCTTTCTACCCTTTTCTCCCTGTGTGTCTTTCTATCCTTTTCTCCCTGTGTCTTTCTACCCTTTTCTCCCTGTGTGTCTTTCTACCCTTTTCTCCCTGTGTCTTTCTACCCTTTTCTCCCTGTGTCTTTCTACCCTTTTCTCCCTGTGTCTTTCTACCCTTTTCTCCCTGTGTGTCTTTCTATCCTTTTCTCCCTGTGTCTTTCTACCCTTTTCTCCCTGTGTCTTTCTACCCTTTTCTCCCTGTGTCTTTCTACCCTTTTCTCCCTGTGTCTTTCTACCCTTTTCTCCCTGTGTGTCTTTCTACCCTTTTCTCCCTGTGTCTTTCTATCCTTTTCTCCCTGTGTCTTTCTATCCTTTTCTCCCTGTGTCTTTCTACCCTTTTCTCCCTGTGTGTCTTTCTATCCTTTTCTCCCTGTGTCTTTCTACCCTTTTCTCCCTGTGTCTTTCTGCCCTTTTCTCCCTGTGTCTTTCTACCCTTTTCTCCCTGTGTCTTTCTACCCTTTTCTCCCTGTGTGTCTTTCTATCCTTTTCTCCCTGTGTGTCTTTCTATCCTTTTCTCCCTGTGTCTTTCTATCCTTTTCTCCCTGTGTCTTTCTACCCTTTTCTCCCTGTGTTCTTTCTACCCTTTTCTCCCTGTGTCTTTCTACCCTTTTCTCCCTGTGTGTCTTTCTACCCTTTTCTCCCTGTGTCTTTCTACCCTTTTCTCCCTGTGTGTCTTTCTACCCTTTTCTCCCTGTGTCTTTCTACCCTTTTCTCCCTGTGTCTTTCTATCCTTTTCTCCCTGTGTCTTTCTACCCTTTTCTCCCAGCCATTCTTGTCTGTTTGGGTTTGTTTTGTTTCTCTCTCCTCTCTCTGTTCTCCTAAACTCTCTCCCTGTTCCATGTGAGTGTGTTTCTTTTCTTATTTCACTGTACACACTGCTGCCACAAGTTTATTTCTAGGTGAAAATGAAATCACGCTAATGCTATCACTATATCATTATAGTCTAAACACAGAATTATGCATGAATAAAAGCAAAAATCTTTTCCTACCGTTAGTTTTCAGGAGAATGACTTCAAAATGTACAGACAGACAGCAAGAGAAAAGGAGAAAAGCAAAACTCTGGCATTAGTAAGCAACATAACTGGTACTATCATTTTGGGACTGCAAGCTGCTTTATTATGCATGGGCCACATGCTCCGTTTTCAACTGAGAAGATGTAACCAACAAGTAAAATTTCCTCTGGGTGGACAATATCAACCAGAAAGGTGCATACAAAAATGAAGATTGTTACACACACAACACACACACACACACACACACACACACACAACACACACACACACACACACACACACACACACACACACACACACATGATATTCTATATTAAAAAACTGACAAACTTGTGCTGCCAGCTCAGGTTAATCTGATGCAATCTTCCTTTTGGTCTTATTTCTATATTTCAGCTCTGCTGAGCGTAACATCATGACAGTTGAGGACTGCCTTTCCTGTGAAGTTTTGGTCATTTAGTTTTTGTCTTTTGTGCATACTTGACAAAGGCTAGTTGGCCGAAAATGTGTATCCACATCGTCTTGTCTTGTCTTGTCTTTTTATATCAAATATGCATTCTGATTCCAGTCCTTCGGAAGGGGATGAAAAACAAGTCAGACCCGTGTGCCTTCTGGCTGCACACACTAAAGAACCTACGGCAGCTGAAAATTGTGAAGAGCAGGGCATTCAGTTGGCTGCCCTGTATAAAACATAGGACAGATAGTCCGTCTGTTTGAAGGTCAATTAGCCTTTTGCCCGTCTAAAGTCTTGGTTAAAAAATAATACATAAACAGGCCGCTCTGCACTGCAGCAACACACTCTCAACATGAACAGCAGTCTGAATTTCCTTTGGTAAAAGAAAGAGATGACTATGAATACGAAATATAATTATAATTCATTTTTGTGTGGTTCTAGTTCTTATTTGCTTGAATGCTGGCCATCACTTTGCTAAAGATTTCTTATTACTTTTAATGACCGCATCCTATCTATATTACATTATTGTAGTATTATGTTGTTTTTGCTCCATATCGTCATTACATCATTTACTTGCAGAAATCTGTCACCTTTCCAGCATACACTGTGTCAACATTTACCTTCCATCATTTCTTTCATAAGTTAAAGGTTTTACTTTATACAGAAATCCTCTCTCCTTCAGGTATACACTGAGACAATATTCATTTTCCTTTGAATTAAGCTGAATTTCTATGATCATTCACAGAAATTCCTTTTCCTTCTTGTCTCCTATCAATAGTATCATAAATGTTCTTCCATCCATTCCTGTTATAACAATCTTCACTTTCTATTATCAAGTTCACAGCTGTTGATACTGCACCTCCAGATAAGGCACAGTCAGTCAAAACAGAAAATGAGTAGCAGCTTTCACTCCCAAAATCATAGCACAGGGTACTCAAAATGACAAAACACAAAACTACAAAACATTGCACAGAAGAGCACAACATTTCTGATTAGAAAAATCACACACAATGAGTGAACAAGTCAAGACTGCAACAACAACAACAACAACAACAACAAAAACAACAACAAAAAGCCGACACTGCACTGGTAAAAATACTGAAAAGTAAAGGTAGCATGTTAATAATAACAACAGAATTTGCACAAATACACCAATGAATAAATCAAAGTTATGACAAAGATTTAATTTAAAACACACACACACACACACACACACACACACACACACACACACACACACACACACACACACACACACACACACACACACACACACACACAGTAAACCCCAAACAAAACATGCTGACTGAAAGGAACTTACAAAACAACGACGACGAAACAGAAAATAAAATCAGACAAAACTGTATGTAACAATGAACTACTAGCAAATCAATGAACACAAAACATTACAATTTAAATCAAAACAGGAGTAAAAACACATACAAAACAATTTGTCACTATAATACATTTTACATACAAAACAATTTGTCACTATAATACATTTTACATACAAAACAATTTGTCACTATAATACATTTTACATACAAAACAATTTGTCACTATAATACATTTTACATACAAAACAATTTGTCACTACAATACAACATTTTACATACAAAACAATTTGTCACTATAATACATTTTACATACAAAACAATTTGTCACTACAATACAACATTTTACATACAAAACAATTTGTCACTACAATACAACATTTTACATACAAAACAATTTGTCATTATAATACAACATTTTACATACAAAACAATTTGTCACTATAATACAACATTTTACATACAAAACAATTTGTCATTATAATACAACATTTTACATACAAAACAATTTGTCACTACAATACAACATTTTACATACAAAACAATTTGTCACTATAATACATTTTACATACAAAACAATTTGTCACTATAATACATTTTACATACAAAACAATTTGTCACTACAATACAACATTTTACATACAAAACAATTTGTCACTATAATACATTTTACATACAAAACAATTTGTCACTATAATACATTTTACATACAAAACAATTTGTCACTACAATACAACATTTTACATACAAAACAATTTGTCATTATAATACAACATTTTGTTTCAGAATTGTTGTTACTGTTTTGATGATGCAAATTCTAATGTCACATACAAAAACAGTGAACATAATGGAAAGCATGTTGCCTCAATCCAACTTTGGCAACAGAAAACATGATACTGAGAGCGGCACACACAAAGCACGTTAATAAACAAAACACTGCACACACACACACAGAAAGCCAGGCAATATACACAACAGACCATTATGGTCACAAGCATAAAACAGGTCGATTGTAGCAAAACACTGAAAGCACCACACATGAAACACCACATAATCATGTGATTTCACAGGATACAACCTAAAGCAGTACCGCTAATTATAATTAATAAAGTAATGGTTCAACATCATCAACAGTAAAAACTGTTCAATGATATATGTGCACTCGTACATGCATTATGTGTGTACCACCCACCACCCACGTACACACACAAACACAGTCCTTCTCTCTTCCAATAGCCACACACCAATGCCCCTTTACATACATAATTACGATGAGGACTATAGTTTAAATCACTCAACTAAAAAATGGGGGGGGGGGGGGGGGAACTGTGCACACACAAGGGAATTATACAATAAACTTAAGACAACTTAGCGAATCCGAAGCGTTAACATTACTCATCAGATATGCACAGAAAGGCAATGCAATTTACTGCTTGAAAAACCCTAATCAAGAGAAGAAAGAAAAAAAATATATAAAAGCAAGATCTTATACATAATGACTCAAAACTTTTCCAAGTGTGTGGACATACAACATAAGTAAATCACTGAAAGAATTTTCTGAAAGAATTTTTTGACAATGTAGCCTACAAAACTTTCTATGATAATTTCATACGTTGAAGAATTTTTAACTTTCAAAGATACACAATCCATGTGGGCTATTTGTCAATGCTTGGATATTTTACCCTAACGAGAAAGCAAAGAGCAGCTTCAGCAATCCATGTCCAACACATCACATGGAACAAGAACATTATATTTGAAGAAGACTCAAACAGAATCAAATCTTATAGACCTGGTAGAGAGTTCCAGATAGACATGCATGAGTAGAAAAACTTAGTAACACAATCAGTGTGGAGTTTTGATAAACCAGCTGGTGTGACAAGACCAATGTGGAGTTTTGATAAACCAGCTGGTGTGACATGATCAGTGGAGTTTTGATAAACCAGCTGGTGTGACAAGACCAATGTGGAGTTTTGATAAACCAGCTGGTGTGACAAGACCAGTGTGGAGATTTGATAAACCAGCTGGTGTGACATGATCAGTGTGGAGTTTTGATAAACCAGCTGGTGTGACAAGACCAGTGTGGAGTTTTGATAAACCAGCTGGTGTGACAAGACCAGTGTGGAGATTTGATAAACCAGCTGGTGTGACAAGACCAGTGTGGAGATTTGATAAACCAGCTGGTGTGACATTATCAGTGTGGAGATTTGATAAACCAGCTGGTGTGACAAGACCAGTGTGGAGATTTGATAAACCAGCTGGTGTGACAAGACCAGTGTGGAGTTTTGATAAACCAGCTGGTGTGACAAGACCAGTGTGGAGTTTTGATAAACCAGCTGGTGTGACAAGACCAGTGTGGAGATTTGATAAACCAGCTGGTGTGACATGATCAGTGTGGAGATTTGATAAACCAGCTGGTGTGACAAGACCAGTGTGGAGTTTTGATAAACCAGCTGGTGTGACATGATCAGTGTGGAGATTTGATAAACCAGCTGGTGTGACAAGACCAGTGTGGAGTTTTGATAAACCAGCTGGTGTGACAAGACCAGTGTGGAGATTTGATAAACCAGCTGGTGTGACAAGACCAGTGTGGAGTTTTGATAAACCAGCTGGTGTGACATGATCAGTGGAGATTTGATAAACCAGCTAGTGTGACAAGACCAGTGTGGAGTTTTGATAAACCAGCTGGTGTGACAAGACCAGTGTGGAGATTTGATAAACCAGCTGGTGTGACATGATCAGTGTGGAGTTTTGATAAACCAGCTGGTGTGACAAGACCAGTGTGGAGTTTTGATAAACCAGCTGGTGTGACAAGACCAGTGTGGAGATTTGATAAACCAGCTGGTGTGACAAGACCAGTGTGGAGTTTTGATAAACCAGCTGGTGTGACATGATCAGTGTGGAGATTTGATAAACCAGCTGGTGTGACAAGACCAGTGTGGAGTTTGATAAACCAGCTGGTGTGACAAGACCAGTGTGGAGATTTGATAAACCAGCTGATGTGACAAGACCAGTGTGGAGTTTTGATAAACCAGCTGGTGTGACAAGACCAATGTGGAGATTTGATAAACCAGCTGGTGTGACATGATCAGTGTGGAGATTTGATAAACCAGCTGGTGCGACATGATCAGTGTGGAGATTTGATAAACCAGCTGGTGCGACAAGACTAGTGTGGAGTTTTGATAAACCAGCTGGTGCGACATGATCAGTGTGGAGTTTTGATAAACCAGCTGGTGTGACATGATCAGTGTGGAGATTTGATAAACTAACTAGTGACATAATTACATACTAACTACATATCATGCCATTGGCAAGTAGGACAATTACAGGCACATAACTGAGAACTAAGATAAAAGGGTTTGTGCAATGGTTAGTTTGTAAGTGCAAAAATAAATCACTTGTGGGAAGGATCTTATCATCCTTCCTTTAAATCAAGTTGAGCAGCAGCAGCCTTTGTTTCCCTGATTGACCATTTATGTGTGATTTCAGTTTTTTTCAATTTATTACATTTTCTACCATGCTCTAGGACATGAAACGCTCTCTTCTTACAAGATTCAAAACATTCTAGACTTGAATATGACAAAAACTTACACATTTTCATCTACACATGTGCACTACAATTTAACATTTTTGATTTCAAAATGGCCAGAACTAGACAATAACTGAATAGACACTAGTATTCAAATCAGCCATACGAACTTGGAATATGTCCATTTCAATGTAATCTTCAATGCTTTGCACACTTAACCCTGAAAATTGTGTGACACCTAAATAAAACATAAAAGCAGACAACAATGCATAACTTCGGCAAATATTTCATATAGCTGCAATTCCAGTTCTACCTTCAAAACTAACCTGAACACCTCAGAGCATCTGGTAATTTAGGATTCAAATGTGAATCTGGATATATCATCACTCTATCTAAATCTGGATGAACAAACTCGCAGATCAGCCCAGAGAAGGACCAGACAGAAATTAAAGCAGTCAGGAAGAACAGAATGTACATGTACATATGTGACCTCTCACCACGAAATCAGTCTTAACTCGCAGTCAGTCGAACAGCACTAGGAGCTGAAAAGGTGACTGAGGGTCTATCTGGGATGTTTTGTCTTTTTCTCAAAATTGATTTCTGTAGACTATAAATTACCCCCCCCCCCCCCCCCCGAAATTTTTTTCTTGAAAAAATATAATTAATCAATTTGAAACGGTAGGCCCTATTTAAATG
>JAPXFY010000025.1:61834255-61871755 GCA_030674185.1 Monoplex corrugatus
AGATGGCATGACTTAGTCACTGTATGATTGGCAAGATGGCATGACTTAGTCACTGTATGATTGGCAAGATGGCATGACTTAGTCACTGCATGATTGGCAAGATGGCATGACTTAGTCACTGTATGTTTGGCAAGATGGCATGACTTAGTCACTGTATCAGTATGATTGGCAAGATGGCATGACTCAGTCATATAAAGCTGACAAGACGACATCACACCACATGACAAGATGACACTGTTTTCCTTTGTTTGCTTACAACCTGATCTGACTTAACCATATCGTGTGGCAAGATGACTTAATCATATCGTGTGGTAAGATGACTTAACCATAACGTGTGACAGATTGACTTAATCATATCATGTGACAAGATGACTTAATCATATCGTGTGGTAAGATGACTTAATCATATTGTGTGACAGATTGACTTAATCATATCATGTGACAAGATGACTTAATCATAACGTGTGACAGATTGACTTAATCATATCATGTGACAAGATGACTTAACCATAACGTGTGACAGATTGACTTAATCATATCATGTGACAAGATGACTTAATCATATCGTGTGGTAAGATGACTTAACATAACGTGTGACAGATTGACTTAATCATATCATGTGACAAGATGACTTAATCATATCGTGTGGTAAGATGACTTAATCATATCATGTGACAAGATGACTTAACCATAACGTTTGACAGATGACTTAATCATATCATGTGACAAGATGACTTAATCATATCGTGTGTAAGATGACTTAATCATAACGTGTGACAGATGACTTAATCATATCATGTGACAAGATGACTTAACCATAACGTGTGACAGATTGACTTAATCATATCGTGTGGTAAGATGACTTAATCATAACGTGTGTGACAGATTGACTTAATCATATCATGTGACAAGATGACTTAATCATATCGTGTGGTAAGATGACTTAATCATATCGTGTGACAAGATGACTTAATCATATCGTGTGACAAGATGACTTAATCATATCGTGTGACAAGATGACTTAATCATATTCTGTGTGACAAGACGACTTAATCATATCGTGTGGTAAGATGACTTAATCATATCGGTGTAGATGACTAACGAAGAGACTAATCATATCGTGTGAGACTTAATCATATCGTGTGGTAAGATGACTTAATCATATCTAGTTGTGTGGTAAGATGACTTAATCATATCGTGTGAAAGATGACTTAATCATATCGTGTGGTAAGATGACTTAATCATATCGTGTGGTAAGATGACTTAATCATATCGTGTGACAAGATGACTTAATCATATCGTGTGGTAAGATGACTTAATCATATCGTGTGGTAAGATGACTTAATCATATCGTGTGACAAGATGACTTAATCATATCGTGTGGTAAGATGACTTAATCATATCGTGTGGACAGATGACTTAATCATATCGTGTGGTAAGATGACTTAATCATATCGGGGTAAGATGACTTAATCATATCGTGTGACAAGATGACTTAATCATATCGTGTGGTAAGATGACTTAATCATATCGTGTGGTAAGATGACTTAATCATATCGTGTGACAAGATGACTTAATCATATCATGTGACAAGATGACTTAATCATATCGTGTGTAAGATGACTTAATCATATCGTGTGGTAAGATGACTTAATCATATCGTGTGACAAGATGACTTAATCATATCGTGTGACAAGATGACTTAATCATATCGTGTGGTAAGATGACTTAATCATATCGTGTGGTAAGATGACTTAATCATATCGTGTGACAAGATGACTTAATCATATCGTGTGGTAAGATGACTTAACCATATCGTGTGACAAGATGACTTAAACATATCGTATGGTAAGATGACTTAATCATATCGTGTGGTAAGATGACTTGACCCTTTGACTACCGCATCCTATCCACCAACTGCAAAAACTTAACCCTTTGACTCCCTCGTCCTATCCACCAGCTTCCTGCAGGATGCTGGTGGATAGGTCGAGGGAATCAAAGGGTTAAGTTTTTGGTTTGCTAGCATGGTTGAAAATGCAGGATACTGGAGGACAGGGTGCGGGAGTCAAAGGGTTAATCATATCGTGTGGTAAGATGACATGTTTCTTTTGTTTGCTTACAATCAGACCGAAGTGGCATGACTCATCATACGAACATACTACACAGTTCTAACCCTGTTTAAATCAGACCCACCTGGACACAAGAACTGATCACGCAATCAGGCTATATATGACAATTTCACAGTGCAAAACAGCCTTTACACCTGATCTTCACTATAAAGCCTTTAAACATGATACAAATCTATTGGTTTGGTCAGTCTTTTGGCTTGGTCATAATCTATTGGCTTGGTCAGTCTTTTGGCTTGGTCATAATCTATTGGCTTGGTCAAAATCTATTGGCTTGGTCATAATCTAGCTTGGTCATAATCTATTGGCTTGGTCATAATCTATTGGCTTGGTCATAATCTATGGCTTGGTCAAAATCTATTGGCTTGGTCATAATCTATTGGCTTGGTCAAATCTATGGCTTGGTCATAATCTATTGGCTTGGTCATAATCATTGGCTTGGTCAAATCTATGGCTTGGTCAAAATCTATTGGCTTGGTCATAATCATGCTTGGTCATAATCTATGCTTGGTCATAATCTATTGGCTTGGTCATAATTATTGGCTTGGTCATAATCTATTGGTTGTCAAATCTATTGGCTTGGTCATATCTTTGCTTGGTCATAATCATTGGCTTGGTCATAATCTATTGGCTGGTCATAAATCTATTGGCTTGGTCATAATCTATTGGCTTGGTCATAATCCATTGGCTTGGTCATATCTATTGCTTTGGTCATAATCCCATTGGCTTGGTCATAATCCATGGCTTGGTCATACTCTAGCTTGGTCATAATCTATTGGCTTGGTCATAATTATTGGCTTGGTCATAATCTATTGGTCTTGTCATAATTATTGGCTTGGTCAGTCTTTTGCTTGGTCATAATCCATTGGCTTGGTCATAATCTATCGCTTGGTCATAATCTATTGGCTTGGTCATAATCTATCGGCTTGGTCATAATCTATTGGCCTTGGTCATAGTCTTTTGGTTTGTCATAATCCATTGGCCTTGGTCATAATCTATCGGCTTGGTCAAATCTATTGGCTTGGTCATAATCCTATTGGTTGGTCATAATCTAGCTTGGTCATAATCTATTGGCTTGGTCATAATTTATTGGCTTGGTCATAATTAGCTTGGTCATAATCTATTGGCTTGGTCATAATCTAGCTTGGTCATAATCCATTGGCTTGGTCATAATCTAGCTTGGTCATAATCCATTGCCTTGGTCATAATCTATTGGCTTGATCACAATCTATTGCCTTGGTCACAATCTATTGGCTTGGTCAAAATCTATTGGCTTGGTCAAATCTATTGGTTGGTCATAATCTAGCTTGGTCATAATCTATTGGCTTGGTCATAATCTATTGGCTTGGTCATAATTTATTGGCTTGGTCATAATCTAGCTTGGTCATAATCTATTGGCTTGGTCATAATCTATTGGCTTGGTCATAATTTATTGGCTTGGTCATAATCTAGCTTGGTCATAATCTATTGGCTTGGTCATAATCTATTGGCTTGGTCATAATCTAGCTTGGTCATAATCCATTGGCTTGGTCATAATCTAGCTTGGTCATAATCCATTGCCTTGGTTATAATCTATTGGCTTGATCACAATCTATTGCCTTGGTCACAATCTATTGGCTTGGTCAAAATCTATTGGTTGGTCATAATCTACTGGCTTGGTCATAATCTGTTGGCTTGGTCATAATCCATTGGTTTGGTCATAATCTATCGGCTTGGTCATAATCTGTTGGCTTGGTCATAATCTATTGGCTTGGTCAAAATCTATTGGTTTGGTCATAATCTATTGGCTTGGTCAAAATCTATTGGTTTGGTCATAATCTATTGGTTTGGTCATAATCCATTGTCTTGGTCATAATCTATTGGCTTGGTCATAATCTATTGGCTTGGTCATAATCTATTGGCTTGGTCATAATATATTGGCTTGGTCATAATCCATTGGCTTGGTCATAATCTATTGGCTTGGTCACAATCCATTGGCTTGGTCATAATCTATTGGCTTGGTCACAATCTAGACTTGGTCATAATCTATTGGCAGTCATAATCTATTGGTTTGGTCAAAATCTATTGGTTTGGTCATAATCTATTGGTTTGGTCATAATCTATTGGTTTGGTCATAATCTATTGGTTTGGTCATAATCTATTGGTTTGGTCATAATCTATTGGTTTGGTCATAATCTTTTGGCTTGGTCAAAATCTATTGGCTTGGTCACAATCTGTTGGCTTGGTTATAATCCATTGACTTGGTCATAATCTATCGGCTTGGTCACAATCTATCGGCTTGGTCATAATCCATTGGCTTGGTCATAATCCATTGGCTTGGTCAAAATCTATTGGCTTGGTCATAATCTATTGGCTTGGTCATAATCTATTGGCTTGGTCATAATCCATTGGCTTGGTCATAATCTACTGGCTTGGTCACAATCTATCGGCTTGGTCATAATCTAGCTTGGTCATAATCTATCAGGCTGACAATGAGAATGTGATACTCCACTCCTCTGTCTTTTTCTTTTACACATTTTCTGCAGCTTGTTTCCCTGTGCTAAAGTGTGTTACCGCCCAGTGTTACAGTGTTACTGCCCAGTGCTACAGTGTTACTGCCCAGTGTTACAGTGTTACTGCCCTGTGCTACAGTGTTACTGCCCGGTGCTACAGTGTTACCGCCCAGTGCTACAGTGTTACTGCCCTGTGCTACGGTGTTACTGCCCTGTGCTACAGTGTTACTGCCCTGTGCTACAGTGTAACTGCCCTGTGCTAGTGTTACTGCCCTGTGCTACAGTGTTACTGCCCAGTGCTACGGTGTTACTGCCCTGTGCTACGGTGTTCCTGCCCTGTGCTACAGTGTTACCGCCCAGTGTTAGTGTTACTGCCCAGTGCTACAGTGTTACTGCCCTGTGCTACAGTGTTACTGCCCTGTGCTACAGTGTTACTGCCCAGTGCTACAATCCTGTGCTACAGTGTTAATGTCCCTCCATATCATTGTTCTGACTACATCATCATCATCATGTGCCATGCCCTGTGGCGTTGGCGATCATGGCCTCCATACGAATCTATCCCTTGTCCTCAGCCACCGCCCAATATTTTCTCCCTGGGTCTACCTGGTGTTCTCTTTCCCTCCAGCTTTCTTGTTGTGACTAGGAGCCCTACTTTTCCTAATCTTCTTTACTAATGATCTTTTTCTTTTTGCCTCCTTCAAGACTGTCTCGTTTGTTTTCTTTGCGGTCCATGGAACTCTTCAACATTCTTCTCAGAAGCCACATTTCAGTTCCTCAATTTTGTTCCGACTTTTGTGTGTGGACTGTCGATGCCTCACAACCGTACAACTGTATCGGTTCTATATAATACTCCAGAACTCTCTTCCTGATGTTAATCGATAGACATTTGTTGGTAAGAAGGCTGACTACCTCATGCACCACCAAACCTACAGACACTGAGATCACCAATGTGCAGGTCACCATGAGAGCTATCTCCTCTACATGGAATACAGCTATCTACTTCATGTGTTCAGGAATAAAAAACGTATGTTCAACATGACATTATACAAACGGATTCAACAGATAAATGAATACAGAACAGAAAAGAACAATATGATAAAAAGATAAAATACTAAATATACATACATATAACAAGGGTAAAAAAAAATTTCAAGAACTACTACTATCCACTTAAAAAAAGCAAAACACTGTCACTACCTGTGCACAAAGGGATCTAAGATTCACTCCTTCCACAACACTTCTGTTTAATTCTGGATTCATGGATTTAATTTTCAAAAAATCTTAACACCTAATTTTCATTTGTACTTTTACTGTAAGTGTCAACTCATTCATTGTAGCGTGCACGTTTACTTGTACCTAAATGCCTCAAACATGACTGCACCAACACTATTATTATCCTCATTTTTCAGCTGTTTCTGAATGTCTTACAGACAAAAAATATCCAGTCTTTATTTACCAGTTCCACATCCACCTTGCCCAAAGCATATAGTTGCCTTCCATCATTTTTAAAAGCTGAAGGCTTCTCCTTCAAATAAGACTGATAGAGAAAAAACCCATAATGTAACTATTTCAAGTCTTGTTTAACAGTTTAAGGGTACCATAGGAAAAAAAAAAACCATAAGTAACTATTTCAAGTCTTGTTTAACAGTTTAAGGGTACCATAGGAAAAAAAACCCATAATGTAACTATTTCAAGCCTTGTTTAACAGTTTAACAGTACCATACATAATCTGAAACGGCAACTCATGATGCACTTCTGACATTTTAGCGGTTATCTTATTCAGTGCAAAACTTTACCTATTTTCTTTTCATAGTTCCTTTCTCTCTCCACCTCTCTCATCCCCAGTCCCTATGTGATCTCAAACTATTTGTGTGGGTCATTATGAACAGAATTCCACTACTTTTACAAGACCCACCAGAAATATGTGAGTTATCAGCTCTGGAAAAGCTCTCTTCACTTTTCGAATGCTTTTCCAGATTTCCAGGACTCTGTGCGAACTCTGCACAGCAAAACAAATGGAATGACACATTAGGGACACACGCAGCATACAGCCATCACATCACAAACAGACTGCAAAATACTTCATTCTTCCTTCAAAAAGAAACAGGCAGAGGGGGCACAAAACTTCACATGAAGTTAAAAATCAACACTATTCCTTGGGGCACAATACTTCATATATAGTTAAAAATCAACACTATTCCTTGGGGCACAATACTTCATATATAGTTAAAAATCAACATTATTCCTGATCTTAAAAAAAAAATGAGAAGGAATATTCCATATCAGTTCAAGCAACAAAATCTCCCCTGATTTAACGGTACAATTACACTTCTCTGTTGTTGTTTTTTCCAGTAAACAAGTCCTACAGCCTCAAACAATTGAAGTGTAAATTGTATCTGAATGTCTTGATTATTCTACTGTAGAAATCAGAGCCTGGAATTGCTAAGAAAAAAAAAAGAGGAAACTTCTAGGGGGGTCCGGGGGCATGCTCCCCCGGAAAATTTTTAAAATCAAGACTAAAATCTGTGCATTCTGAGGCATTCTGGAGACAAATTTAAAGGCATCTAACACACTGAAAATAACAATGAATATCACTGTCAAAAGAGTATTTAATAAACATTGGGCACAAGATCAGGATCCATCATACACAGCAGATCGTTTCAGTGTGTTCATACACAGACCTTTTTTAACGTGAAAAATATTTTTTCGCGCGATTTTCGATTTTGATTTGCGCGGAAATCCTCGTTTCCGCGATGAATTCCAGGCTCTGAGAAATAGAATTACACTCACATTTCAGCACTCTATCAAGGAATTACACACAGATATTTAAGCCCCATACCATATCAATATTTTTTCTGTTCATATCCAAAACAAAATCCCAAGTGGAAATCACAAAAACAAAACACATTCCACAGCATTATCAAGTATCAAAATCTCCACTGAAAGAGAATATCGTAATTTGAACTTGGATGCTTTGAAATTTGTATTGAACAATATTGTGCTGCACTGCAATGTGTTGTAATAACTGTATGGTACTGGTCTGCACTGTGTTATGCTGTGTTGTGTTGTCTGGACTGAGCTGTGTGTGTTGCCTTGTGATGTATTATTGCAGTTTTGCACTGTAAAAGATGTTATGCAGTAACAAAAAATTGTTATTCACAGAAAACCCTTGATGTCAGTTAATAAACTCTTGCATTCACCAAAACAAACAAAACAAAAAAATCACATGATCGATAATCCTTGAAGATAAATGAGACTGCACAAGTCTTTGAACTCAGGAAAATGAGTTTCCTATATCAACATTATCTTGGAACACTCTCTCATAAATTCCTGCATTTCAATCTATATGTACAATACAGCACTCATGTATATCACCTGCCTTTCAATCTATATGTACAATACAGCACTCATGTATATCACCTGCCTTTCAATCTATATGTACAATACAGCACTCATGTATATCACCTGCCTTTCAATCTATATGTACAATACAGCACTCATGTAATATCACCTGCTTTCAATCTATATGTACAATACAGCACTCATGTATACATATCACCTGCATTTCAATCTAAATGTACAATACAGCACTCATGTATACATATCACCTGCTTTCAATCTAAATGTACAATACAGCACTCATGTATACATATCACCTGCATTTCAATCTAATGTACAATACAGCACTCATGTATATATCACCTGCATTTCAATCTAAATGTACAATACAGCATCATGATATATCACCTGCCTTTCAATCTAATGTACAATACAGCACTCATGTATACATATCACCTGCCTTTCAATTATATGTACAATACAGCACTCATGTATATCACCTGCCTTTCAATCTATATGTACAATACAGCACTCATGTATACATATCACCTGCATTTCAATCTATATGTACAATACAGCACTCATGTATATATCACCTGCCTTTCAATTTAAATGTACAATACAGCACTCATGTATAATCACCTGCCTTTCAATCTATATGTACAATACAGCACTCATGTATACATATCACCTGCCTTTCAATCTATATGTACAATACAGCACTCATGTATACATATCACCTGCCTTTCAATCTATATGTACAATACAGCACTCATGTATATATCACCTGCCTTTCAATCTATATGTACAATACAGCACTCATGTATATCACCTGCCTTTCAATTAAAATGTACAATACAGCACTCATGTATATATCACCTGCTTTCAATCTAAATGTACAATACAGCACTCATGTATAATCACCTGCCTTTCAATCTAAATGTACAATACAGCACTCATGTATACATATCACCTGCATTTCAATCTAATGTACAATACAGCACTCATGTATATCACCTGCCTTTCAATCTATATGTACAATACAGCACTCATGTATACATATCACCTGCCTTTCAATCTAAATGTACAATACAGCACTCATGTATATCACCTGCCTTTCAATCTAAATGTACAATACAGCACTCATGTATATCACCTGCCTTTCAATCTATATGTACAATACAGCACTCATGTATATCACCTGCCTTTCAATCTATATGTACAATACAGCACTCATGTATATCACCTGCCTTTCAATCTATATGTACAATACAGCACTCATGTATATCACCTGCCTTTCAATCTAAATGTACAATACAGCACTCATGTATATCACCTGCCTTTCAATCTATATGTACAATACAGCACTCATGTATACATATCACCTGCCTTTCAATCTATATGTACAATACAGCACTCATGTATACATATCACCTGCCTTTCAATCTATATGTACAACACAGCACCACTCATTTATTATTCCTGCCTTTAAATTTCTATATATTATATCAACTGTGGTTGCATAGCAACAGGCATTTGGGACTTTCCAGCAGATGCACATTGGTCATTCAGGAGACGGAATGTTACTCAAAGGAACACAGACAGACGCTGACCATTACCTTTTTTAAAAAACATTTTTGTACAAATATATTCGCTTCTCATTGAATGAACCTCGCTACACCCCAAGTAAAGCTGGCTGACATGTAAGGAGCTCTCTACAGTTTCAGTCACCAACATGATAGTTCTCTGGCCACGCTGTTTTCTCCTGACACTGACATTTGTGTGTGAACATCAGTTTTGTCTGTCAGATGTCTGTGTGTGAACATCAGCTTTGTCTGTCAGATGTCTGTGTGTGAACATCAGTTTTGTCTGTCAGAAGTCTGTGTGTGAACATCA
The DNA here is from genome assembly GCA_030674185.1 of Monoplex corrugatus. Taxonomy (NCBI): domain Eukaryota; kingdom Metazoa; phylum Mollusca; class Gastropoda; order Littorinimorpha; family Ranellidae; genus Monoplex; species Monoplex corrugatus. Next base: position 61,844,109 of record JAPXFY010000025.1, read on the forward strand.
GCTTTGTCTGTCAGATGTCTGTGTGTGAACATCAGCTCTGTCTGTCAGATGTCTGTGTGTGAACATCAGCTTTGTCTGTCAGATGTCTGTGTGTGAACATCAGCTTTGTCTGTCAGATGTCTGTGTGTGAACATCAGCTTTGTCTGTCAGATGTCTGTGTGTGAACATCAGCTCTGTCTGTCAGATGTCTGTGTGTGAACATCAGCTCTGTCTGTCAGATGTCTGTGTGTGAACATCAGCTCTGTCTGTCAGATGTCTGTGTGTGAACATCAGCTCTGTCTGTCAGAAGTCTGTGTGTGAACATCAGCTTTGTCTGTCAGATGTCTGTGTGTGAACATCAGCTTTGTCTGTCAGATGTCTGTGTGTGAACATCAGCTTTGTCTGTCAGATGTCTGTGTGTGAACATCAGCTTTGTCTGTCAGATGTCTGTGTGTGAACATCAGCTTTGTCTGTCAGATGTCTGTGTGTGAACATCAGCTTTGTCTGTCAGAAGTCTGTGTGTGAACATCAGCTTTGTCTGTCAGATGTCTGTGTGTGAACATCAGCTCTGTCTGTCAGAAGTCTGTGTGTGAACATCAGCTCTGTCTGTCAGATGTCTGTGTGTGAACATCAGCTTTGTCTGTCAGATGTCTGTGTGTGAACATCAGCTTTGTCTGTCAGATGTCTGTGTGTGAACATCAGCTCTGTCTGTCAGAAGTCTGTGTGTGGAACATCAGCTCTGTCTGTCAGATGTCTGTGTGTGAACATCAGCTCTGTCTGTCAGATGTCTGTGTGTGTGAACATCAGTTTTGTCTGTCAGATGTCTGTGTGTGAACATCAGCTTTGTCTGTCAGAAGTCTGTGTGTGAACATCAGCTCTGTCTGTCAGATGTCTGTGTGTGAACATCAGCTTTGTCTGTCAGAAATGTGTGTGTGAACATCAGCTTTGTCTGTCAGAAGTCTGTGTGTGAACATCAGCTTTGTCTGCCAGATGTCTGTGTGTGAACATCAGCTCTGTCTGTCAGATGTCTGTGTGTGAACATCAGCTCTGTCTGTCAGATGTCTGTGTGTGAACATCAGCTCTGTCTGTCAGATGTCTGTGTGTGAACATCAGCTTTGTCTGTCAGATGTCTGTGTGTGAACATCAGCTCTGTCTGTCAGATGTCTGTGTGTGAACATCAGCTCTGTCTGTCAGATGTCTGTGTGTGAACATCAGCTTTGTCTGTCAGATGTCTGTGTGTGAACATCAGCTTTGTCTGTCAGATGTCTGTGTGTGAACATCAGCTTTGTCTGTCAGATGTCTGTGTGTGAACATCAGCTCTGTCTGTCAGATGTCTGTGTGTGAACATCAGCTTTGTCTGTCAGATGTCTGTGTGTGAACATCAGCTTTGTCTGTCAGATGTCTGTGTGTGAACATCAGCTTTGTCTGTCAGATGTCTGTGTGTGAACATCAGCTCTGTCTGTCAGATGTCTGTGTGTGAACATCAGCTCTGTCTCGTCAGATGTCTGAGTGTGTTGTGAACATCAGCTTTGTCTGTCAGATGTCTGTGTGTGAACATCAGCTTTGTCTGTCAGATGTCTGTGTGTGAACATCAGCTCTGTCTGTCAGAAGTCTGTTGTGTGAACATCAGCTTTGTCTGTCAGATGTCTGTGTGTGAACATCAGCTCTGTCTGTCAGATGTCTGTGTGTGAACATCAGCTCTGTCTGTCAGATGTCTGTGTGTGAACATCAGCTTTGTCTGTCAGAAGTCTGTGTGTGAACATCAGCTCTGTCTGTCAAATGTCTGTGTGTGAACATCAGCTTTGTCTGTCAGAAATGTGTGTGTGAACATCAGCTTTGTCTGTCAGAAGTCTGTGTGTGAACATCAGCTTTGTCTGTCAGATGTCTGTGTGTGAACATCAGCTCTGTCTGTCAGATGTCTGTGTGTGAACATCAGTTTTGTCTGTCAGATGTCTGTGTGTGAACATCAGCTTTGTCTGTCAGATGTCTGTGTGTGAACATCAGCTTTGTCTGTCAGTTCATTATCAATGATCTAGGTGTACTGAATGTGAATTATCATCCACCCACCCCCACCACCCATTTTCTGCAGAAACTGACAATCAGTAGTTCATACTTTAAATCACCTCCTCGTGGAACTCTATGAATAACGAAGAACAAAATGTTGTATGACTTTAAAATGCCACAAAAGCCTTTAAAAAACGTAAAGACAAGAGGGGAGAATAGTGCAAGCTTTTCTTGAAAATGTACAAGAGAATGACTTGAAAATGTACAAGAGAATGACTTGAAAATGTACAAGAGAATGACTTGAAAATGTACCAGAGAATGACTTGAAAAAGATACAAGAGAATGACTTGAAAATGAACAAGAGAATGACTTGAAAATGTACAAGAGAATGACTTGAAAATGTACAAGAGAATGACTTGAAAATGTACAAGAGTATGACTTGAAAACGTACCAGAGAATGACTTGAAAATGTACAGAGATGACGAAATGACAAATACTGAAAATGTACAAGAGAATGACTTGAAAATGTACAAGAGAATGACTTGAAAATGTACAAGAGAATGACTTGAAAATGTACGAGAATGACTTGAAAATGTACAAGAGAATGACTTGAAAATGTACAAGAGAATGACTTGAAAATGTACCAGAGAATGACTTGAAAATGTACAAGAGAAAAATGACTTGAAAATGTACAAGAGAATGACTTGAAAATGTACAAGAGAAAAATGACTTGAAAATGTACAAGAGAATGACTTGAAAATGTACAAGAGAATGACTTGAAAATGTATTATCATCCACCACCCCCACCACCCATTTTCTGCAGAAACTGACAATCAGTAGTTCATACTTTAAATCACCTCCTCGTGGAACTCTATGAATAACGAAGAACAAAATGTTGTATGACTTTAAAATGCCACAAAAGCCTTTAAAAAACGTAAAGACAAGAGGGGAGAATAGTGCAAGCTTTTCTGAAAATGTACAAGAGAATGACTTGAAAATGTACAACAGAATGACTTGAAAATGCATGAGAATGACTTGAAAATGTACCAGAGAATGACTTGAAAACGTACCAGAGAATGACTTGAAAATGTACAAGAGAATGACTTGAAAATGTACAAGAGAATGACTTGAAAATGTACAAGAGAATGACTTGAAAATGTACCAGAGAATGACTTGAAAATGTACAAGAGAATGACTTGAAAATGTACAAGAGAATGACTTGAAAATGTACAAGAGAATGACTTGAAAATGTACAAGAGAAAAATGACTTGAAAATGTACAAGAGAATGACTTGAAAATGTACAAGAGAATGACTTGAAAATGTACAAGAGAATGACTTGAAAAACCAGAGAATGACTTGAAAATGTACAAGAGAATGACTTGAAAATGTACGAGAATGACTTGAAAATGTACAAGAGAATGACTTGAAAACGTACCAGAGAATGACTTGAAAATGTACAAGAGAATGACTTGAAAATGTACCAGAGAATGACTTGAAAATGTACAAGAGAATGACTTGAAAATGCATGAGAATGACTTGAAAATGTACAAGAGAATGACTTGAAAATGTACAAGAGAATGACTTGAAAACGTACCAGAGAATGACTTGAAAATGTACAAGAGAATGACTTGAAAATGTACAAGAGAATGACTTGAAAATGTACAAGAGAATGACTTGAAAATGTACCAGAGAATGACTTGAAAAATGTACAAGAGAATGACTTGAAAATGTACCAGAGAATGACTTGAAAATGTACAAAGAATGACTTGAAAATGTACACAGAGAATGACTTGAAAAAGATACAAGAGAATGACTTGAAAATGTACAAGAGAATGACTTGAAAATGTACAAGAGAATGACTTGAAAATGTACAAGAGAATGACTTGAAAATGTACAAGAGAATGACTTGAAAATGTACAAGAGAAATGACTTGAAAATGTACCAGAGAATGACTTGAAAATGTACAAAGAGAATGACTTGAAAATGTACAAGAGAATGACTTGAAAATGTACAAAGAATGACTTGAAAATGTACAAGAGAATGACTTGAAAATGTACACAAGAATGACTTGAAAAGTACCAGAGAATGACTTGAAAATTACAAGAGAATGACTTGAAAATGTACAAGAGAATGACTTGAAAATGTACAAGAGAATGACTTGAAAATGTACAAGAGAATGACTTGAAAATATACAGAGAATGACTTGAAAATGTACAAGAGAATGACTTGAAAATGTACAAGAGAATGACTTGAAAATGTACCAGAGAATGACTTGAAAATGTACAAGAGAATGACTTGAAAATGACAAGAGAATGACTTGAAAATGCACAAGAGAATGACTTGAAAATGTAACAAGAGAATGACTTGAAAATGTACAAGAGAATGACTTGAAAATGTAACAGAGAATGACTTGAAAATAGTACCAGAGAATGACTTGAAAATATACAAGAGAATGACTTGAAAATGTACAAGAGAATGACTTGAAAATGTACAAGAGAATGACTTGAAAATGTACAAGAGAATGACTTGAAAATGTACCAGAGAATGACTTGAAAATGTACCAGAGAATCAGGCAGACAGACAGACTGATAGAAACAGAGGACAGAAAGAAAAGGAAAATACAGAAACAAAAAGAGTCAGAGAAAAAAACAGAAAAATTTCTACCACAAAATTATCAGAGGGTGGGAATAGCATTAATATTGAAAGAGTCCCTCAATATCTTCCATGGGAAAGACATAACTCAAAACATCCTTCTTGATCATAATACTACTAATACTGAAAAAGCCCCTCAATATCTCCATGGGAAAGACATAACTCAAAACATCTTTCTTGACGAAAACTGAAGTGTAATATAACTTATAAGGCAGCAGCATCAAACAGAACCACAATAATCCACAAAGATCTTCTTCTAATCCAATGACCAGTGTGGTCAGTGGAGGGACTCACAGGCACACAGGATCCTCCATCTTTGTGAAATACAGCAACAAACATTGGAACACACTGACACTGGTCCTGTCTTCTGCCACCCAAATCTGTCAGATTCAGTGACAGCCTACGTCCAGGATGCCCTGAAGGATGGTCTATAATGTGTCAACCTCAATGACAGCCTACATCCAGGATGCCCTGAAGGATGGTCTATATGTGTCAACCTCACTAACAGCCTACATCCAGGATGCCCTGAAGGATGGTCTATATGTGTCAGCCTCAGTGACAACCTACATCCAGGATGCCCTGAAGGATGGTCTATATGTGTCAACCTCAGTGACAACCTACATCCAGGATGCCCTGAAGGATGGTCTATATGTGTCAACCTCAGTGACAACCTACATCCAGGATGCCCTGAAGGATGGTCTATATGTGTCAACCTCAGTGACAACCTACATCCAGGATGCCCTGAAGGATGGTCTATATGTGTCAACCTCAATGACAGCCTACATCCAGGATGCCCTGAAGGATGGTCTATATGTGTCAACCTCATAACAGCCTACATCCAGGATGCCCTGAAGGATGGTCTATATGTGTCAGCCTCAGTGACAGCCTACATCCAGGATGCCCTGAAGGATGGTCTATATGTGTCAGCCTCAGTGACAGCCTACATCCAGGATGCCCTGAAGGATGGTCTATATGTGTCAGCCTCAGTGACAGCCTACATCCCGGATGCCCTGAAGGATGGTCTATATGTGTCAACCTCAATGACAGCCTACATCCAGGATGCCCTGAAGGATGGTCTATACGTGTCAACCTCAGTGACAGCCTACATCCAGGATGCCCTGAAGGATGGTCTATATGTGTCAGCCTCAGTGACAGCCTACATCCAGGATGCCCTGAGGATGGTCTATACGTGTCAACCTCAGTGACAGCCTACATCCAGGATGCCCTGAAGGATGGTCTATATGTGTCAGCCTCAGTGACAGCCTACATCCCAGATGCCCTGAAGGATGGTCTATACGTATCAATCTCAATGACAGCCTACGTCCAGGATGCCCTGAAGGATGGTCTATATGTGTCAGCCTCAATGACAGCCTACGTCCAGGATGCCCTGAAGGATGGTCTATACGTGTCAACCTCACTAACAGCCTACATCCAGGATGCCCTGAAGGATGGTCTATATGTGTCAACCTCAATGACAGCCTACGTCCAAGATGCCCGAAGGATGGTCTATATGTGTCAACCTCAGTGACAGCCTACATCCAGGATGCCCTGAAGGATGGTCTATATGTGTCAACCTCAATGACAGCCTACATCCAGGATGCCCTGAAGGATGGTCTATATGTGTCAACCTCACTGACAGCCTACATCCAGGATGCCCTGAAGGATGGTCTATATGTGTCAACCTCAATGACAGCCTACATCCAGGATGCCCTGAAGGATAGTCTATATGTGTCAACCTCAATGACAGCCTACATCCAGGATGCCCTGAAGGATGGTCTATATGTGTCAACCTCAATGACAGCCTACATCCAGGATGCCCTGAAGGATGGTCTATATGTGTCAACCTCAATGACAGCCTACATCCAGGATGCCCTGAAGGATGGTCTATATGTGTCAACCTCAATGACAGCCTACGTCCAGGATGCCCTGAAGGATGGTCTATATGTGTCAGCCTCAGTGACAGCCTACATCCAGGATGCCCTGAAGGATGGTCAACATGTATCAACCTCACTAACAGCCTACATCCAGGATGCCCTGAAGGATGGTCTATATGTGTCAGCCTCAGTGACAGCCTACGTCCAGGATGCCCTGAAGGATGGTCTATATCAGTATATGTGTCAGCCTCAATGACAGCCTATGTCCAGGATGCCCTGAAGGATGGTCTATATGTGTCAACCTCACTAACAGCCTACATCCAGGATGCCCTGAAGGATGGTCTATATGTGTCAGCCTCAGTGACAGCCTACGTCCAGGATGCCCTGAAGGATGGTCTATATGTGTCAGCCTCAATGACAGCCTACGTCCAGGATGCCCTTAAAGACAGTCTACATGTGTCATGGCTGACGGTGTGACTAAACCATGACAGCTTGCGGTCTGTTTCACCGCTGCCAGAAACAGTTCCTATGAGCCTACAGGCGGATGCTGTATCCACTAAGCTGCTCACCCCCAACTACCAACAAATCATACACCACTAAAATCCCACACAGACAAAACAAGTCAAAGCTGGACTAGAGATGTCTGTCATTCTGCCCCAGTTTACAACAAAAAGAAAACAAAGTTAAAAAAAAAAAAAAAACGTGAACAATAAACAAAATATCAGGAACCAGAAGAACAAGAAAACCAATGTAAGCGCGTATCCAACAAAACAAAACAAAACAAGCGCAAATTTTCTGCCAACCGGCCTTTGTCAAGCGCGAACGCCGTCCCCTTCTTACCCACTGGACGAGGCGGCAGGGAAGTTTTTAGTCCTGTTTTTATTATCCATTGTTTGGTGTTTGTGATCTGTTTGTGACCGTGCGTTCGCGCTTGACAAAGGCCGGTTGGCCAAAAATTTGCGCTTGTTTTGTTTTGTTTTGTTGGATACGCGCTTACATTGGTTTTCTTGTTCTTCTGGTTCCTGTTTGCTTGGGCGCGGGCAGTCACACTTGTTTTGGATCTCAAAATATCAGGTTTACACAAGTATACCAATATTAAACGTCTTACTGCCTCAGGCTGTGTCAGCCCATTCACAGAGAACATAGAGGGTAATTAAAAAACAACTGACAATGATGAAAACAATTAGCCTTGATCACAAAGAATGTCAGTGACATAGTTACCAGATCACATTGATGACTTTGTCTGATGACATTAAAGTATCACCAAAAGTCATGTACCATCACCGATGTTTCTTACTGTCTGTCAATCACAATCAGTCATGTGATCGGCGTATCAGTGTTTTTTGTGACACATCTAGATGTAGGTCAACTGTCAACACCTTGGGTGTACAGGCTGACACCTTCATGGCTGGAACTATAGCGGGAACTGTGTGTTATCTTTTGAGTTCAGTTCTTCAACAGTAGTCACCAGTTGCCAGAAGACCTGTCATCAGGCACCACGTGTGGTTGTGCTTCTCCGTCATCAACACCTGAATTTTTACCATTATCCCCACTTAGATCATCTTTTGTTATTGTTATTATTGTTTAAAGCCCAGCCGACTGCATAGAGCAATATCAGGGCTATAACCACTTCAGAAATAGCCAGCAGAATCGGCCAAGCCAAAACAGCATTCAAGAAGATGACAAGCATTCTTATCAACAAATGCCTATCAATTAACATCAGGAAGAGAGTTCGTGAATGTGATATAGAACCAATACTGTTGTACGGATGCGAGGCCTGGACAGTCAACAAACAAAGCCAGAACAAGATTGAGGCAGCCGAGATGTGGTTTCTAAGAAGAATGTTGAGGGTTCCATGGACAGCAAAGAAAACAAAACGAGACAGTATTGATGGAGGCAGACACAAGTAGATCACTCATAAGGAAGATTAGGAAAAGACAAGCAACATTTATAGGCCATTTTATGAGGAAAGGGGATTTGGAGCACCTGGTCACAACGGGAAAGCTGGAGGGAAAGAGAGCACCGGGTAGACCCAGGGAGAAAATGCTGGACGGACTTGCAGAGTGGCTGGGGACAAGGAGGGTGGGGGAGATGCTAGGGGCAACGAGAGATAGAGGCAGATGGAAGTCCATGATCGCCAATGCCATGCGGCAGGGCACCTGATGATGATGAACCACTTCAGAACACACAAAACTTCAACAGGAAAAAAAAAAAAAGAAAATTAAGTACACATATCAATGCATTCGCGTACATAATCTAAGGACATGCCCCCAGCATTGACCACTCCGTCCAATTTATCACACAGGGGATTTAAAAAACACACCTGAATACAAATTTAAGCATACCTAAGGACACAAAAACATATATAAAAATGGGCATAAATTACCTAAAATGGCTTCCGCATATCTCACCTCCCTTGAGCCAAAAATGCACTAAATACATGTACCCAATTATCAATCCTAAGAGAAAGGATGTAAGACTTTATCATACAAGTACATGTGAAAGGACCAGCAAGGCAGAAAATGACAGGAAAGAATGACAGAAAGCAAAGGAACAAGGCAGAAACAAAGAGAGTGACAGAAAACAGGAAATTTATACTATTTATACTGAAAGAGCCCCCGGCATCCCCACAGGGGAACTTTGTTCATCCGACCGGTCATCTGCCATAGGGTCTGTCACAAACTGTGTTTCACTACGACACACATGGTATCAGGCTGGGTAAGAGGAGAAGATAGTTTCCTCTGAAAACTGGCCGGGGTCCAGGGGCAACGTCCCTGCTGGCTTTGCCCCCCAGAAGCTGAAGAATTTCTGTAATTTTGAGGCATTATGGATGCATTTCCTGATGGCAAATACAACAATTCAGTAATATTTCCTCTGAAAAAAAATTCATCCGCTGAAATCAGTGGATCCGCTGAGAGTTACCCAGCCTGGGTGTACACTACAACACACATGGTGTACATTTCGTCGTTTTCTAACCAACAGCAGCGCTTTGTTCACTTGACTCTTTTCTAAGCGCAGTCTGTCTCCGTACATAATGACTGATGGTGCAGTCATATCGTCCTGGAAACTGGTGCTCCAGTTACAACTTGCTGTTTTACGTGCGCACACAGGTACACCACATGACACAGGGTTTTCATACAGGAAGGTGTCAAAGGTCATTGGGATGTTGTTGGTAGGCCTACTGTAAAATAAACTTGGTGTAGCAGGGAGAAACAAACCAGACAAGGAGAGGAAGAACTTGCCTTTCAAAGTTATACTTTTGGTTCCTGTGACTCTTAGCACTTCATTCATCTTTGGCCGCTTGAGACAGATACTGATGTAAATACACTGCACTCTGGCCCTGATCATCTTAGCCCTTCATTCATCTTTGGGCCGCTTGGGACAGACATTGATGTCTGGACACTGACTGGGACTCTGGCCCTGATCATCTTAGCCCTTCGTTCATCTTTGGCCGCTTGGGACAGGCATTGATGTCTGGACACTGACTGCGCTCTGGCCCTGATCATCTTAGCCCTTCATTCATCTTTGGCCGCTTGGGACAGGCATTGATGTACTGGACACTGACTGCACTCTGGCCCTGATCATCTTAGCCCTTCTTCATCTTTGGCCGCTTGGGACAGGCATTGATGTCTGGACACTGACTGCGCTCTGGCCCTGATCATCTTAGCCCTTCATTCATCTTTGGCCGCTTGGGACAGGCATTGATGTCTGGACACTGACTGCACTCTGGCCCTGATCATCTTAGCCCTTCGTTCATCTTTGGCCGCTTGGGACAGACATTGATGTCTGGACACTGACTGCACTCTGGCCCTGATCATCTTAGCCCTTCATTCATCTTTGGCCGCTTGGGACAGGCATTGATGTCTGGACACTGACTGCACTCTGGCCCTGATCATCTTAGCCCTTCGTTCATCTTTGGCCGCTTGGGACAGACATTGATGTCTGGACACTGACTGCACTCTGGCCCTGATCATTTAGCCCTTCATTCATCTTTGGCCGCTTGGGACAGACATTGATGTCTGGACACTGACTGCACTCTGGCCCTGATCATCTTAGCCCTTCATTCATCTTTGGCCGCTTGGGACAGGCATTGATGTCTGGACACTGACTGCACTCTGGCCCTGATCATCTTAGCCCTTCGTTCATCTTTGGCCGCTTGGGACAGACATTGATGTCTGGACACTGACTGCACTCTGGCCCTGATCATCTTAGCCCTTCATTCATCTTTGGCCGCTTGGGACAGACATTGATGTCTGGACACTGACTGCACTCTGGCCCTGATCATCTTAGCCCTTCATTCATCTTTGGCCGCTTGGGACAGACATTGATGTCTGGACACTGACTGCACTCTGGCCCTGATCATCTTAGCCCTTCATTCATCTTTGGCCGCTTGGGACAGACATTGATGTCTCTACACGGCACTCTGGCCCTGATCCTGTGTTACTGTGGTGTGCCGACTGGTGACTGAACTTGTCAGGTGCAAGGCCACCACTGTCTGGTTGTCCCTGGCCTTCATGACTTGTCTTGCAGAACAGTGGTCAGACGACCTTTCAATGCAGTCGGTAGTTCTCCAACAGACATACTGGATCAGTGACACTTACAATACCACAAAATTACTGACCCACTGAAGAATGGCCATCTTACAAGGAAGTGTTTATATGCACATTAAACCAAAAAAAAAAAAAAAAAGGCCAGATTGCACTAGATTATAACAAAACACAAAAATCCCTGAAAAATAACACAACAGGCATAATTATATAAGAAAAGACAAATTTTGAAAAACCTGATTGGTAAAAATCACAGCAGAATGGCCAGCTTGGGCCCACCCCATATTGACAAAATACAACACATACAAAAATGTACATAAACAAAAGAACAGATGCATACTATCAGGTTTAAACTAATAGAAAACATCTGCAAAAAAACAGAAACAGAAAAAAGGACTGGCAAGTAAAACTATATAATGGACAGCTTGTATCCATTCCCATGTTGACATAATTACACAAAACAAACAAAAACAAGAAGAAAAATTCACATGTGACATAACACTAAATTCATACTGTTAGAGAACATCTGTAAATAACGTTGCTACTGCAGGATGGACCGTTTATGTCCACCATAACCCTGACAATAATAACACACAAACAGTACCAAAAAACTCAATGCAAAATAAACATAATCACAGCTCTCTATGTTTAAACTAAAGAACACACACACACACACACACACACACACACACACACACACACACACACACACACACACACACACACACACACACACACACAAAACAGACTGGTAAATATTACATCAGAAACAAAAGACAGCTTTCGCTCATCCTTGTGTTATAAACATGTCATTATCTAGGCATCACAGGTAAAGCAACGTATAATAATAATAATAATAATAATATATTTTATTATATAGCGCAAAATCTTGACAAAATCAAATCTAAGCGCTGAGCGTAGACATGCATACATACCTACATACATATGAGCGTATACATGCATACATACATGCTTACATACTTACATACATAAATCTAAGCTGAGCGTATACATGCATACACACATACATACATAAATCTAAGCGTATACATACATACATACATACATACATACATACATACATACATACGCACATGCATACATAATAATTACAATATTTATATAGCGCAAGTCTCGACAAAATCAAATCCAAGCGCCGAAAAGACACACACGCACACACGCACGCACGCACGCACACACACACACACACACACACACACACACACACACACACACACACACACACACACACACACACACACACACACACACACATGCATGGCCACAAATGGGGAGAAAAGAATAAAAGCAATAAAAGCAAGAATAAAACCAATGGAAAACCACAGAGAGCACATCATATACAATTATATATTAAAACAAAGTGATTCCCCTCCGAGCGGAGACAGGCTGCAGAGGGGGGTTGAGTGAGGTTAGGATTTTATGCAGAGGAAAAAAGGTGAGTTTTGAGAGCGGACTTGAAGGAGGCAAAAGTAGGTTGCTGACGGACTGAGAGAGGAAGTTTGTTCCAGGAGAGTGGACCAGAAACAGAGAAGGCTCGTGGACCATAGGTATTGAGCTTAGTGCGTGGAAAGCGAAAAGTCAGAGGATCGGAGGCAGAGCGGAGGGTACGTGAGGGAACATAGATCTCAAGTAGGCTTGACAGGTAATCGGGGCTGCGTTATTGAGGCTTTTGTAGCACATGGTGTCTAGTTTGTACTGTATGCGCTTTGATACAGGGAGCCAGTGAAGTTGTGCCAGGAGAGGAGATATGTGGTCAGCTTTTTTCTTTTTGAGTACAAGGCGTACAGCATTGTTTTGAATGCGCTGTATCACGCATTTCATTCTCAATGACGCTATAGGGAGGTTTCCTGCAGAACAGAAACGAATGGATAGGAGACATCAGTGATCGCATTAAACACCAGTAAAATATCGTTTGAAAGTAGAAATACACAAATTTTATCTCAGGGACTGGTGTTATTTTGTTGGGACTGGTGAAATATTTGTAGCCCCCCTAAATTTCATTTTCCCAGTTTCAGCTGTAACCACTGTCACAAAATAGTTTGCACTAATTCTTTGTACCAAAATGACCACTTTCTGTCAAACGGCAACTGGCACAGAGGTTGCATCAGCAACAGAAACAACATTCCGGACAGGATGCAATGACTTGATCAACTATCGTGTAACACTTAAACTGTAATGGACAAGAGATAATGTGTGTAAGGTGATTTTCAGTATATTTGTGAAAATGCTGTTGTTGAGTTTTATGTCCCTGGTACAAGTTCTGACACTGATTGTTGGGTGACAGGTTGGGTGGTCAATCATGGGACAGATTTAAACATTCTGTTGAGTGACAGGTTGGGTGGTCAATCATGGGACAGATTTTAAACATTCTGTTGAGTGACAGGTCGGGTGGTCAATCATGGGACAGATTTTAAACATTGTTTGAGTGACGGGTTTGGCTAGTCAATCATGGGACAGATTTTAAACATTCTGTTGGGTGACAGGTTTGGGTGGTCAATCATGGGACAGATTTAAACATTGTCAATCATGGGACAGATTTTAAACATTTGTTGAGTGACAGGTTGGTGGTCAATCATGGGACAGATTTTAAACATTCTGTTGAGTGACAGGTTGGCTATCAATCATGGACAGATTTTAAACATTCTGTTGAGTGACAGGTTGGGTGGTCAATCATGGACAGATTTTAAACATTCTGTTGGTGACAGGTTGGGTGGTCAATCATGGACAGATTTAAACATTCTGTTGGTGACAGGTTGGGTGGTCAATCATGGACAGATTTAAACATTCTGTTGATGACAGGTTGGGTGTCAATCATGGGACAGATTTTAAACATTCTGTTGATGACAGGTTGGGTGGTCAATCATGGGACAGATTTTAAACATTCTGTTGAGTGACAGGTTGGTGTCAATCATGGACAGATTTTAAACATTCTGTTGGTGACAGGTTGGTGGTCAATCATGGGACAGATTTTAAACATTCGTTGAGTGACAGTTGGTGGTCAATCATGGACAGATTTTAAACATTCTGTTGAGTGACAGTTGGGTGGTCAATCATGGACAGATTTTAAACATTCTGTTGAGTGACAGGTTGGGTGTCAATCATGGGACAGATTTAAACATTCTGTTGAGTGACAGGTTGGTGGTCAATCATGGGACAGATTTAAACATTCTGTTGGTGACAGGTTGGGTGGTCAATCATGGGACAGATTTTAAACATTCTGTTGGTGACAGGTTGGGTGGTCAATCATGGGACAGATTTTAAACATTCTGTTGAGTGACAGGTTGGTGGTCAATCATGGGACAGATTTTAAACATTCTGTTGGGTGACAGTTGGGGTCAATCATGGACAGATTTAAACATTCTGTTGAGTGACAGGTTGGTGGTCAATCATGGACAGATTTTAAACATTCTGTTGGTGACAGTTTGGGTGGTCAATCATGGGACAGATTTTAAACATTCTGTTGAGTGACAGTTGGTGGTCAATCATGGGACAGATTTTAAACATTCTGTTGAGTGACAGTTGGGTGGTCAATCATGGACAGATTTTAAACATTCTGTTGAGTGACAGTTGGGTGGTCAATCATGGACAGATTTTAAACATTCTGTTGGTGACAGTTGGGTGGTCAATCATGGGACAGATTTAAACATTCTGTTGGGTGACAGTTGGGTGGTCAATCATGGACAGATTTTAAACATTCTGTTGAGTGACAGTTGGTGGTCAATCATGGGACAGATTTTAAACATTGTTGAGTGACAGGTTGGGTGGTCAATCATGGGACAGATTTTAAACATTCTGTTGAGTGACAGTTGGGTGGTCAATCATGGACAGATTTTAAACATTCTGTTGAGGACAGGTTGGGTGGTCAATCATGGGACAGATTTTAAACATTCTGTTGGTGACAGTTGGTGGTCAATCATGGACAATTTTAAACATTCTGTTGGTGACAGGTTGGGTGGTCAATCATGGGACAGATTTTAAACATTCTGTTGAGTGACAGGTTGGGTGGTAATCATGGGACAGATTTTAAACATTCTGTTGAGTGACAGTTGGGTGGTCAATCATGGGACAGATTTTAAACATTCTGTTGGTGACAGGTGGGTGCAATCATGGACAGATTTTAAACATTCTGTTGAGTGACAGGTGGTGGTCAATCATGGGACAGATTTAAACATTCTGTTGGTGACAGGTTGGGTGGTCAATCATGGACAGATTTTAAACATTTGTTGGTGACAGTTGGGTGGTCAATCATGGGACAGATTTAAACATTCTGTTGAGTGACAGTTGGTGTCAATCATGGACAGATTTTAAACATTCTGTTGGTGACAGGTTGGGTGGTCAATCATGGGACAGATTTTAAACATTCTGTTGGTGACAGGTTGGTGTCAATCATGGGACAGATTTAAACATTCTGTTGGTGACAGGTGGTGTCAATCATGGACAGATTTTAAACATTCTGTTGATGACAGGTTGGCTAGTCAATCATGGACAGATTTTAAACATTCTGTTGAGTGACAGGTTGGGTGGTCAATCATGGACAGATTTAAACATTCTGTTGAGTGACAGGTTGGGTGGTCAATCATGGACAGATTTTAAACATTCTGTTGGGTGACAGGTTGGGTGGTAATCATGGGACAGATTTTAAACATCTGTTGAGTGACAGGTTGGCTGGTCAATCATGGGACAGATTTTAAACATTCTGTTGGTGACAGGTTGGGTGTCAATCATGGGACAGATTTAAACATTCTGTTGAGTGACAGGTTGGGTGGTCAATCATGGACAGATTTAAACATTCTGTTGGTGACAGGTTGGGTGGTCAATCATGGACAGATTTTAAACATTCTGTTGGTGACAGGTTGGGTGGTAATCATGGGACAGATTTAAACATTCTGTTGATGACAGGTTGGCTAGTCAATCATGGGACAGATTTTAAACATTCTGTGGTGACAGGTGGTGGTCAATCATGGGACAGATTTTAAACATTCTGTTGGTGACAGGTTGGGTGGTCAATCAGGACAGATTTAAACATTCTGTTGGTGACAGGTTGGGTGTCAATCATGGACAGATTTTAAACATTCTGTTGGTGACAGGTTGGTGGTCAATCATGGACAGATTTTAAACATTCTGTTGAGTGACAGGTTGGTGGTCAATCATGGGACAGATTTAAACATTCTGTTGGTGACAGGTTGGTGTCAATCATGGGACAGATTTAAACATTCTGTTGAGTGACAGGTTGGGTGGTCAATCATGGGACAGATTTAAACTTTCTGTTGAGTGACAGGTTGGTGGTCAATCATGGGACAGATTTTAAACATTTGTTGAGTGACAGGTTGGGTGGTCAATCATGGACAGATTTTAAACATTGGTTGGTGACAGGTTGGGTGGTCAATCATGGACAGATTTAAACATTGTGTGAGTGACAGGTTGGCTGTCAATCATGGACAGATTTTAAACATTCTGTTGGTGACAGGTTGGGTGTCAATCATGGACAGATTTAAACATTCTGTTGAGTGACAGGTTGGGTGGTCAATCATGGACAGAATTTAAACATTCTGTTGGTGACAGGTTGGGTGGTCAATCATGGGACAGATTTTAAACATTCTGTTGAGTGACAGGTTGGGTAGTCAATCATGGGACAGATTTTAAACATTCTGTTGGTGACAGGTGGGTGTCAATCATGGCAGATATTACATTCTTTTGAGACAGGTTGGTGGCAATCATGGACAATTTAAAACATTCTTTGGTTGACAGTTGGTGTAATCATGGGACAGATTTTAAACATTTATGAGGACAGGTTGACTGGTCAACATGGGACAGACTTTAAACACTGTGTGAGTGATGGTTGGTAGCAATTGGGACAGATTTTAAACTTCTTTGGTGACGTTGGTGGTCAATCATGGGACAGACTTTAAACATCTGTTGAGTGACAGGTTGGTGTCATCATGGGACAGAATTTAAACATTTTGTATCGTTTAAAGACTAGTTTATGTCTGTGGAAGACAAATACTTTGTATCGTTTAAAGACTACTTTATGTCTGTGGAAGACAAATACCTTGTATCGTTTAAAGACTACTTTATGTCTGTGGAAGACAAATACCTGTATCATTTAAAGACTACTTTATGTCTGTGGTAGACAAATACCTTGTATCGTTTACAAGACTAGTTTCTGTCTGTGGAAGACAAATACCTTGTATCTTTAAGACTACTTTATGTCTGTGGAAGACAAATACCTTGTATCGTTTAAAGACTACTTTATGTCTGTGGAAGACAAATACCTTGTATCGTTTAAGACTAGTTTTGTCTGTGGAAGACAAATACCTGTATCATTTAAAGACTAGTTTATGTGTGTGGAAGACAAATACCTTGTATCGTTTACAGACTACTTTATGTCTGTCTGTGGAAGACAAATACCTTGTATAGTTTACAGACTAGTTTCATGTCTGTGGAAGACAAATACCTTGTATCATTTACAGACTAGTTTATGTCTGTGGAAGACAAATACCTTGTATCTTTAAGACTAGTTTATGTCTGTGGAAGACAAATACCTTGTATCATTTAAAGACTAGTTTATGTCTTGGAAGACAAATACCTTGTATCGTTTAAAGACTATTTATGTCTCTGGTAAGACAAATACCTTGTATCGTTTAAAGACTAGTTTATGTCTGTGGAAGACAAATACCTGTATCGTTTAAAGACTAGTTTATGTCTGTGGAAGTCAAATACCTTGTATCGTTTAAAGACTAGTTTCTGTCTGTGGAAGACAAATACCTTGTATCTTTACAGACTACTTTATGTCTGTGGTAAGCAAATACCTTGTATTGTTTACAAGACTAGTATATGTGTGTGGAAGACAAATACCTTGTATCGTTTAAGACCAGTTTATGTCTGTGGAAGACAAATACCTTGTATCGTTTAAAGACTACTTTATGTCTCTGGTAGACAAATACCTTGTATCGTTTACAGACTACTTTATGTCTGTGGAAGACAAATACCTTGTATCATTTACAGACTACTTTATGTCTGTGGTAGACAAATACCTTGTATTGTTTACAGACTAGTTTATGTGTGTGGAAGACAAATACCTTGTATCGTTTAAAGACCAGTTTATGTCTGTGGAAGACAAATACCTGTATCGTTTAAAGACTAGTTTATGTCTGTGGAAGACAAATACCTTGTATCGTTTAAAGACCAGTTTATGTCTGTGGAAGACAAATACCTGTACCGTTTAAAGACTAGTTTATGTCTGTGGGAGACAAATAACCTGTATCGTTTAAACTTAACAACAATACCTTCCATATCTTCAAAATACCTCTGTACTTCAGCTATTACTAGTACCATACATAGTTACTTTTCAAACAGTATTGTGGATAATGAAACAACGCGAACAGACTAAAATAATTCACCTAATGAATAACATCAATACTCAACTGATGAACAATACTGCATGCACCTTCATATAATACAACAAACTGATCTCTTCCAGAATCCCAACTCGGTAACTTATTCTGAAGGTTACTAACATTTGAAATTTAAATGAAAATCACACAGTAGTAACAAAGATCTTAAAACATCACCCACCCACCCACCCACCCCTTTTTTTTCGAATGTTCTGAGCATGTTTTTCTCTAAGGCTTGAATGCACCCTGTTTCGATTGTTTGGCCAAGAATGTCAGGTTCTGAGCAATGTTTTTCTCTAAGCCTCGAATGCACCCTGTTCTGATTGTTTGGCCAAGAATGTCAGGTTCTGAGTAATGTTTTTCTCTAAGGCTTGAATGCACCCTGTTCTGGTTGTTTGGCCAAGAATGTCAGGTTCTGAGCAATGTTTTTCTCTAAGCCTCGAATGCACCCTGTTCTGGTTGTTTGGCCAAGAATGTCAGGTTCTGAGCAATGTTTTTCTCTAAGCCTCGAATGCACCCTGTTCTGGTTGTTTGGCCAAGAATGTCAGGTTCTGAGCAATGTTTTTCTCTAAGCCTCGAATGCACCCTGTTTGGTTGTTTGGCCAAGAATGTCAGGTTCTGAGCAATGTTTTTCTCTAAGCTTCGAATGCACCCTGTTCTGGTTGTTTGGCCAAGAATGTCAGGTTCTGAGCAATGTTTTTCTCTAAGGCTTGAATGCACCCTGTTCTGGTTGTTTGGCCAAGAATGTCAGGTTCTGAGCAATGTTTTTCTCTAAGCCTCGAATGCACCCTGTTCTGGTTGTTTGGCCAAGAATGTCAGGTTCTGAGCAATGTTTTTCTCTAAGGCTTGAATGCACCCTGTTTCGATTGTTTGGCCAAGAATGTCAGGTTCTGAGCAATGTTTTTCTCTAAGCCTGGAATGCACCCTGTTTCGATTGTTTGGCCAAGAATGTCAGGTTCTGAGCAATGTTTTTCTCTAAACTTGAATGCACCCTGTTTCGATTGTTTGGCCAAGAATGTCAGGTTCTGAGCAATGTCTTTCTCTAAGGCTTGAATGCACCCTGTTTCGATTGTTTGGCCAAGAATGTCAGGTTCTGAGCAATGTTTTTCTCTAAGCTTCGAATGCACCCTGTTTTGGTTGTTTGGCCAAGAATGTCAGGTTCTGAGCAATGTTTTTCTCTAAGGCTTGAATGCACCCTGTTCTGGTTGTTTGGCCAAGAATGTCAGGTTCTGAGCAATGTTTTTCTCTAAGCCTTGAATGCACCCTGTTCTGGTTGTTTGGCCAAGAATGTCAGGTTCTGAGTAATGTTTTTCTCTAAGCCTCGAATGCACCCTGTTTCGATTGTTTGGTCAAGAATGTCAGGTTCTGAGCAATGTTTTTCTCTAAGGCTTGAATGCACCCTGTTTCGATTGTTTGGCCAAGAATGTCAGGTTCTGAGCAATGTCTTTCTCTAAGGCTTGAATGCACCCTGTTTCGATTTTTTTTTTTTTTTTTTTTTTTTTTTTTTTTTTTTTTTTTTTTTTTTTTTTTTTTTTTTTTTTTTTTTTTTTTTTTTTTTTTTTTTTTTTTTTTTTTTTTTTTTTTTTTTTTTTTTTTTTTTTTTTTTTTTTTTTTTTTTTTTTTTTTTTTTTTTTAAAAAAAAAAAAAAAAAAAAAAAAAAAAAAAAAAAAAAAAAAAAAAAAAAAAAAAAAAAAAAAAAAAAAAAAAAAAAAAAAAAAAAAAAAAAAAAAAAGCAATGTTTTTCTCTAAGGCTTGAATGCACCCTGTTTCGTTGTTTGGCCAAGAATGTCAGGTTCTGAGCAATGTTTTTCTCTAAGGCTTGAATGCACCCTGTTTCGTTGTTTGGCCAAGAATGTCAGGTTCTGAGCAATGTTTTTCTCTAAGCCTTGAATGCACCCTGTTTGGTTGTTTGGCCAAGAATGTCAGGTTCTGAGCAATGTTTTTCTCTAAGGCTTGAATGCACCCTGTTTGGTTGTTTGGCCAAGAATGTCAGGTTCTGAGCAATGTTTTTCTCTAAGCCTTGAATGCACCCTGTTTCGATTGTTTGGCCAAGAATGTCAGGTTCTGAGCAATGTTTTTCTCTAAGCCTTGAATGCACCCTGTTTCGATTGTTTGGCCAAGAATGTCAGGTTCTGAGCAATGTTTTTCTCTAAGGCTTGAATGCACCCTGTTTCGATTGTTTGGCCAAGAATGTCAGGTTCTGAGCAATGTTTTTCTCTAAGGCTTGAATGCACCCTGTTTCGATTGTTTGGCCAAGAATGTCAGGTTCTGAGCAATGTCTTTCTCTAAGGCTTGAATGCACCCTGTTTCGTTGTTTGGCCAAGAATGTCAGGTTCTGAGCAATGTTTTTCTCTAAGCCTGAATGCACCCTGTTTCGATTGTTTGGCCAAGAATGTCAGGTTCTGAGCAATGTTTTTCTCTAAGGCTTGAATGCACCCTGTTCGATTGTTTGGCCAAGAATGTCAGGTTCTGAGCAATGTTTTTCTCTAAGCCTGAATGCACCCTGTTTCGGTTGTTTGGCCAAGAATGTCAGGTTCTGAGCAATGTTTTTCTCTAAGGCTTGAATGCACCCTGTTTGATTGTTTGGCCAAGAATGTCAGGTTCTGAGCAATGTTTTTCTCTAAGCTTGAATGCACCCTGTTTCGATTGTTTGGCCAAGAATGTCAGGTTCTGAGCAATTGTTTTTCTCTAAGGCTTGAATGCACCCTGTTTCGATTGTTTGGCCAAGAATGTCAGGTTCTGAGCAATGTTTTTCTCTAAGCTGGAATGCACCCTGTTTCGATTGTTTGGCCAAGAATGTCAGGTTCTGAGCAATGTTTTTCTCTAAGGCTTGAATGCACCCTGTTTCGATTGTTTGGCCAAGAATGTCAGGTTCTGAGCAATGTTTTTCTCTAAGGCTTGAATGCACCCTGTTTCGATTGTTTGGCCAAGAATGTCAGGTTCTGAGCAATGTTTTTCTCTAAGGCTTGAATGCACCCTGTTTCGATTGTTTGGCCAAGAATGTCAAGTTCTGAGCAATGTTTTTCTCTAAGGCTTGAATGCACCCTGTTTCGATTGTTTGGCCAAGAATGTCAGTTCTGAGCAATGTTTTTCTCTAAGGCTTGAATGCACCCTGTTTCGATTGTTTGGCCAAGATGTCAGGTTCTGAGCAATGTTTTTCTCTAAGGCTTGAATGCACCCTGTTTCGATTGTTTGGCCAAGAATGTCAGGTTCTGAGCAATGTTTTTCTCTAAGGCTTGAATGCACCCTGTTTCGATTGTTTGGCCAAGAATGTCAGGTTCTGAGCAATGTTTTTCTCTAAGCTTGAATGCACCCTGTTCGGTTGTTTGGCCAAGAATGTCAGGTTCTGAGCAATGTTTTTCTCTAAGCTTGAATGCACCCTGTTCGATTGTTTGGCAAGAATGTCAGGTTCTGAGCAATGTTTTTCTCTAAGGCTTGAATGCACCCTGTTTGTTGTTTGGCCAAGAATGTCAGGTTCTGAGCAATGTTTTTCTCTAAGCTTGAATGCACCCTGTTTCGATTGTTTGGCCAAGAATGTCAGGTTCTGAGCAATGTTTTTCTCTAAGGCTTGAATGCACCCTGTTTCGATTGTTTGGCCAAGAATGTCAGGTTCTGAGCAATGTTTTTCTCTAAGCTTGAATGCACCCTGTTTCGATTGTTTGGCCAAGAATGTCAGTTCTGAGCAATGTTTTTCTCAAGGCTTGAATGCACCCTGTTTCGATTGTTTGGCCAAGAATGTCAGGTTCTGAGCAATGTTTTTCTCTAAGCTCGAATGCACCCTGTTGGTTGTTTGGCCAAGAATGTCAGGTTCTGAGCAATGTTTTTCTCTAAGCCTTGAATGCACCCTGTTCGGTTGTTTGGCCAAGAATGTCAGGTTCTGAGCAATGTTTTTCTCTAAGCTCGAATGCACCCTGTTCGTTGTTTGGCCAAGAATGTCAGGTTCTGAGCAATGTTTTTCTCTAAGCCTCGAATGCACCCTGTTTTGGTTGTTTGGCCAAGAATGTCAGGTTCTGAGCAATGTTTTTCTCTAAGGCTTGAATGCACCCTGTTCTGGTTGTTTGGCCAAGAATGTCAGGTTCTGAGCAATGTTTTTCTCTAAGCCTTGAATGCACCCTGTTCTGGTTGTTTGGCCAAGAATGTCAGGTTCTGAGTAATGTTTTTCTCTAAGCCTCGAATGCACCCTGTTTCGATTGTTTGGTCAAGAATGTCAGGTTCTGAGCAATGTTTTTCTCTAAGGCTTGAATGCACCCTGTTTCGATTGTTTGGCCAAGAATGTCAGGTTCTGAGCAATGTCTTTCTCTAAGGCTTGAATGCACCCTGTTTCGATTGTTTGGCCAAGAATGTCAGGTTCTGAGCAATGTTTTTCTCTAAGCCTCGAATGCACCCTGTTTCGATTGTTTGGCCAAGAATGTCAAGTTCTGAGCAATGTTTTTCTCTAAGGCTTGAATGCACCCTGTTCTGGTTGTTTGGCCAAGAATGTCAGGTTCTGAGCAATGTTTTTCTCTAAGCCTCGAATGCACCCTGTTCTGGTTGTTTGGCCAAGAATGTCAGGTTCTGAGCAATGTTTTTCTCTAAGGCTTGAATGCACCCTGTTTCGATTGTTTGGCCAAGAATGTCAGGTTCTGAGCAATGTTTTTCTCTAAGGCTTGAATGCACCCTGTTTCGATTGTTTGGCCAAGAATGTCAGGTTCTGAGCAATGTCTTTCTCTAAGGCTTGAATGCACCCTGTTCTGGTTGTTTGGCCAAGAATGTCAGGTTCTGAGCAATGTTTTTCTCTAAGCCTGGAATGCACCCTGTTTCGATTGTTTGGCCAAGAATGTCAGGTTCTGAGCAATGTTTTTCTCTAAGGCTTGAATGCACCCTGTTTCGATTGTTTGGCCAAGAATGTCAAGTTCTGAGCAATGTTTTTCTCTAAGGCTTGAATGCACCCTGTTTCGATTGTTTGGCCAAGAATGTCAAGTTCTGAGCAATGTTTTTCTCTAAGGCTTGAATGCACCCTGTTTCGATTGTTTGGCCAAGAATGTCAAGTTCTGAGCAATGTTTTTCTCTAAGGCTTGAATGCACCCTGTTTCGATTGTTTGGCCAAGAATGTCAGGTTCTGAGCAATGTTTTTCTCTAAGCCTTGAATGCACCCTGTTTCGATTGTTTGGCCAAGAATGTCAGGTTCTGAGCAATGTTTTTCTCTAAGGCTTGAATGCACCCTGTTCTGGTTGTTTGGCCAAGAATGTCAGGTTCTGAGCAATGTTTTTCTCTAAGGCTTGAATGCACCCTGTTTCGATTGTTTGGCCAAGAATGTCAGGTTCTGAGCAATGTTTTTCTCTAAGGCTTGAATGCACCCTGTTCTGGTTGTTTGGCCAAGAATGTCAGGTTCTGAGCAATGTCTTTCTCTAAGGCTTGAATGCACCCTGTTTCGATTGTTTGGCCAAGAATGTCAGGTTCTGAGCAATGTTTTTCTCTAAGGCTTGAATGCACCCTGTTTCGATTGTTTGGCCAAGAATGTCAGGTTCTGAGCAATGTTTTTCTCTAAGGCTTGAATGCACCCTGTTTCGATTGTTTGGCCAAGAATGTCAGGTTCTGAGCAATGTTTTTCTCTAAGGCTTGAATGCACCCTGTTCTGGTTGTTTGGCCAAGAATGTCAGGTTCTGAGCAATGTCTTTCTCTAAGGCTTGAATGCACCCTGTTCTGGTTGTTTGGCCAAGAATGTCAGGTTCTGAGCAATGTTTTTCTCTAAGGCTTGAATGCACCCTGTTTCGATTGTTTGGCCAAGAATGTCAAGTTCTGAGCAATGTTTTTCTCTAAGGCTTGAATGCACCCTGTTTCGATTGTTTGGCCAAGAATGTCAAGTTCTGAGCAATGTTTTTCTCTAAGGCTTGAATGCACCCTGTTTCGATTGTTTGGCCAAGAATGTCAAGTTCTGAGCAATGTTTTTCTCTAAGGCTTGAATGCACCCTGTTTCGATTGTTTGGCCAAGAATGTCAAGTTCTGAGCAATGTTTTTCTCTAAGGCTTGAATGCACCCTGTTTCGATTGTTTGGCCAAGAATGTCAAGTTCTGAGCAATGTTTTTCTCTAAGGCTTGAATGCACCCTGTTTCGATTGTTTGGCCAAGAATGTCAAGTTCTGAGCAATGTTTTTCTCTAAGGCTTGAATGCACCCTGTTTCGATTGTTTGGCCCACAA
Source organism: Monoplex corrugatus (assembly GCA_030674185.1). Classification (NCBI taxonomy): domain Eukaryota; kingdom Metazoa; phylum Mollusca; class Gastropoda; order Littorinimorpha; family Ranellidae; genus Monoplex; species Monoplex corrugatus. Next base: position 61,868,758 of record JAPXFY010000025.1, read on the forward strand.
TGTCAGCTGTATTACTACTGCGCAGCCTGCACATTCCCTCTTAGCTGGGTTATCCTGCTATGTTGGCAGTCACAGTCATACTCCTTCCTCTGAAGGGGGTACATGTTAGTACTTTTTTTCCATAAGCTGCTGAACACCAGGATGGCTTGCACATTCTTTAACCCTTTGATTCCCGCACCCTGACCATCCAGCATTGTCAACCATGCTAGCAAAACAAAAACTTAACCCCTTCACTTCCTCACCCTATTCAACAGCTCAACCATGCTAGCAAAGCAAAAACTTGACCCTTTGTCTCCCTTACTTTATCCACCAGCTTCTTACAGGAAGTTGGTGGATAGAGTGCGGGAGGCAAAGGGTTAATTTGCATATTTCATGTTCTGTGTGCATATGTATATGACAGAGTTCAGGCAGTAGTATGTTTGCACATATGTTGACCTGGAAGATAGGAAAAATCTCAATCCCTTACCCTAAAGCAATAAAAAACAACCTCCACTCTTTACCCCGCTATACCCAGGCAAGACAGGTGTCTGCCTTGACTCTACCCTCTCCATGAACAACTTTGCATAAAATCCTGACCTCACTCAACCCCCACTGCAACCTGTCTCCGCTCGGTGTGGAATCACATTGCAATTTATATTTGTATATGTTTTCTATAATTTTCCATTGCTTTTCTTCTTTTTCCCCATTTATAGCCATGGATATATGTGTGTGTGCATGCGTATGTATGTGTATGTTCAGCGCTTAGATTTGATTTATATCAAGATTTTGCGCTATATGAATATTGTAATTATTATCAATTATTATAAATCAGAACTTTCAACCGGAAGTAAAATGTCCAACCAATCTGGCTACTGGAACCAGAAAAAACATGAAAAATAGAATCAGATGGTGTACTTAACACAACCAGACAAGACAGGCCCAAATTTTCGGCCAACTAGCCTTTGTCAAGCGTAAGATCACAAAAAACAAACACACCAAATACAAAAATAAGGAGGAAAAGACTGAAACTTCCCTGCTGCTTCGTCCAGTGTGAGAAAAGGACTAAACTGACAAAAATGACATTATAAATCTGGCTACTGCACCATCATCACATGCCTGATTGCCGTAACTAATCTCACTAGCCTGAAGTCTAATAGTAATACCATGTGAAATTTTGCTGCAGATCATCTGATCATGTAACGTCTTACTGCTAGAGTGATACCATGACTGCCTTATCAAGTGAAGCCCAATGTGTGCAACTTCCATTTTAGATTTATAACAATACCATGCTTTGCCATGACAAATATCCTGTGCATTTTAATGCAAGGCCAGTACAGTGATTAATTTAATTAACTAACCAAAGACCAACCAGATCAATCCATTATTCAGTGACTGACAGTATTTATCATAGTTTATATGTTGTCAAAACTACGTACATACCCTGTAATAGAAGTCTGACATTTGCAGTTTGTTCAAGAGGGATTCATCGCACTCATACAATTCCATCTGTGCTCCACCCAAATCTGCCAGCAACTGGTTACCTGGCAAATTCCCTGCGCCTACATTACACCCTGTGCACTGGTAAAGTCTGGAAACGGTGAGGACTATGGAACACTTATCTTGCTAGGTCCATACTAGCCTAGCAGAATGATGGGCAAACGGGCAATAGGCAGGCCAGTTCTTATCGTTGTGGGCTGGGACTAAACTCAAGTCATGAGATCTTGAGCCCACAGCTCTATCAAAAGAACCAAACAACTACCACCCCACCTCCCCGCCCAAAAAAAACAAAACCCAAAAAAATAAAAAAAAAACCAAAGAAAAAATGTGGTTTGCCCGAGATTTGAACCCACATCCTCCATGTTACAAACATGGCCCTCTAACTACTAAGCTAATGTGCCCTTTAAAAATAAGCTTATTTTTTTATGCTAACCTTGTTGTATGTCCCTGTGAAATCATACAAATAAATTGAAGGGGGGGGTGGGGGCAGGAAACACCTGTCCTGAACAAAATCTTTGCTAAAATCAAAGCTAAATGCAGGTCAGTAAATGATAATGTCTAATGTGTGAAACAAACTGTACTATGTGAATTTTAACGACAAAATCTTGTGTATACATGTGCCACTTACCGATGATTTATCAATACTTTGTTTGTACTTCTAACAGAGGACTTGCTGAATTTGTTATTTTAACTGAAGTCTTGTTGAATTTGTAGTTCCTTCTAACTGAGGACTTGCTGAATTTGTTATTCTAACTGAAGTCTTGCTGAATTTGTTATTCTAACTGAGGACTTGCTGAATTTGTTATTCTAACTGAGGACTTGCTGAATTTGTTATTCTAACTGAGGACTTGCTGAATTTGTTATTCTAACTGAAGTCTTGCTGAATTTGTTATTCTAACTGAAGTCTTGCTGAATTTGTAGTTCCTTCTAACTGAGGACTTGCTGAATTTGTTATTCTAACTGAAGTCTTGCTGAATTTGTTATTCTAACTGAGGACTTGCTGAATTTGTTATTCTAACTGAGGACTTGCTGAATTTGTTATTCTAACTGAGGACTTGCTGAATTTGTTATTCTAACTGAAGTCTTGCTGAATTTGTTATTCTAACTGAAGTCTTGCTGAATTTGTTATTCTAACTGAAGTCTTGCTGAATTTGTTATTCTAACTGAAGTCTTGCTGAATTTGTAGTTCCTTCTAACTGAGGACTTGCTGAATTTGTAGTTCCTTCTAACTGAGGACTTGCTGAATTTGCAGTTCCTTCTAACTCAGGACTTGCTGAATTTGTAATTCCTTCTAACTGAGGACTTGCTGAATTTGTAGTTCCTTCTGAGGACTTGCTGAATTTGTATTTCTAACTGAGGACTTTCTGAATTTGTAGTTCTAACTGAGGACTTGCTGAAGACCAACTGATACATGTGTCATCTGTATTGCAAACGATACCATCAAAAACTGATGAATATGACATTTCATCATAATTTGAACAGGAGACCAATAATACTTTGCACTAAGAATAATACCTTGTGT